>JBAPCB010000129.1:0-27500 GCA_039654105.1 Coreius guichenoti | reverse complement strand
GTGAAACCGTCTGTAACTGACACTGTGTGTGTGTGTGTGTGTGTGTGTGTGTGTGTGTGTGTGTGTGTGTGTGTGTGTGTGTGTGTGTGAAACCGTCTGTATCTGACACTGTGTGTGTGTGTGTGAAACTGTCTGTAGCTGACACTGTTTGTGTGTGTGTGTGTGTGTGTGTGAATCCGTCTGTATCTGACACTGTGTGTGTGTGTGTGAGTGTAACCGTCTGTAACTGACACTGTGTGTGTGTGTGTGTGTGTGTCAGTTATCTAGAGCAGCCGTGTCTGGCAACCATCAACCGGATCAAGCTGTATTCCGAGTCTCTGGCGCGCTACAGCCTCAGCCCGTATCTCTACCCTCTGTTCGGTCTGGGCGAGCTTCCGCAGGGATTCGTCAGGTAACCTGAGCTTCACACATGATCAATTAGCGCTCACACATGAGGCATGACACGCGTGTCGCTCCGCAGGCTCAGTGCTATCTACGGGAACAGCTACATGCTGAACAGACGTGTGGACGACATCGTGATGGAGGGCGGCCGAGTGACAGCGGTGCGATCCGAGGGAGAGGTGAGCAGAAAAACACTTCATCATGATGATGATGATGATGATGATCTGACTGAGTTTGCGTCCCAATGAAGGTCTTCCGCTGTAAGCAGCTGATCTGCGACCCCAGTTACGTGCCGGAGCGCGTGAAGAAGGCCGGCCGCGTCATACGGGTCATCTGTCTGCTCAACCACCCCATCAAAAACACGCACGACGCCAACTCCTGCCAGATCACCATCCCGCAGACGCACCTCAACAGGAAGTCAGGTGAGCGCCTGAGTGTGTGCTTGTGTGTGTGGTGTTGGTGTTCAGCGGCGTCAGCATGCGTCTGCTGTTTGTGTGCAGATATCCACGTTTGTCTGCTGTCCTACTCTCATAACGTGGCCGCAGAAGGGAAGTATGTGGCGTCCGTCAGCACCATGGTGGAGACCAGCAACCCTGAGAAGGAGGTTCAGCCCGGCCTGGCCCTGCTGGAGCCCATCATGGAGAAGTGAGAACCCAACCGCTCAGCAGTGGCCTGATGTACATGCCTGTCGTTCACCGTACTTTTGTCCTGCAGGTTTGTGTCCGTCAGTAACCTGATGATCCCGACGGACGACGGCCGCCGCAGTCAGGTAACAGCTTCATTTCTACACACTGTTTCAAAGCAGCTTCGCTGTAAACAAAGTGAACGAATCTCTTGAGTGAATGATTCAATGACTCACACGTAAAGACTTCACTTGTTTCATTACTGGATGAATCAGCGTTTTTTTAACAAATCTGTTAAATTAATGATTCAATGACTCACTCATAAAGACTTCACTTGTTTCATTACTGGATGAATCAGCGTTTTTGAACGAATCTCTTGAATGAATGATTTAATGGCTCACTCAGAATCTGTTGAATGAATGATTCAATGACTCACTCATAAAGACTTCACTTGTTTAATTACTGGATGAATCAGTGTTTTTGAACGAATCTGTTGAATGAATGATTAAATGACTCACTCATAAAGACTTCACTTGTTTCATTCCTGGATGAAGCAGCGTTTTTGAACGAATCTCTTGAATGAATGATTCAATGACTCACTCATAAAGACTTCACTTGTTTCATTACTGGATGAATCAGTGTTTTTGAACAAATCTCTTGAATGAATGATTCAATGACTCACTCATAAAGACTTCACTTGTTTCATTACTGGATGAATCAGCATTTTTTTAACGAATCTGTTGAGTGAATGATTCAACGACTCACTCATAAAGACTTCACTTGTTTCATTACTGGATGAATCAGCATTTTTTTAACGAATCTGTTGAGTGAATGATTCAACGACTCACTCATAAAGACTTCACTTGTTTCATTACTGGATGAATCAGCATTTTTTTAACGAATCTGTTGAGTGAATGATTCAACGACTCACTCATAAAGACTTCACTTGTTTCATTACTGAATGAATCAGTGTTTTTGAATGAATCTCTTGAATGAATGATTTAATGGCTCACTCAGAATCTGTTGAATGAATGATTCAATGACTCACTCATAAAGACTTCACTTGTTTAATTACTGGATGAATCAGTGTTTTTGAACGAATCTGTTGAAAGAATGATTAAATGACTCACTCATAAAGACTTCACTTGTTTCATTACTGAATGAATCAGTGTTTTTGAATGAATCTCTTGAATGAATGATTCAATGACTCACTCATAAAGACTTCACTTGTTTCATTACTGGATGAATCAGTGTTTTTGAACGAATCTCTTGAATGAATGATTCAATGACTCACTCATAAAGACTTCACTTGTTTCATTACTGGATGAATCAGCATTTTTTTAACGAATCTGTTGAGTGAATGATTCAACGACTCACTCATAAAGACTTCACTTGTTTCATTACTGGATGAATCAGCATTTTTTTAACGAATCTGTTGAGTGAATGATTCAACGACTCACTCATAAAGACTTCACTTGTTTCATTACTGGATGAATCAGCATTTTTTTAACGAATCTGTTGAGTGAATGATTCAACGACTCACTCATAAAGACTTCACTTGTTTCATTACTGAATGAATCAGTGTTTTTGAATGAATCTCTTGAATGAATGATTTAATGGCTCACTCAGAATCTGTTGAATGAATGATTCAATGACTCACTCATAAAGACTTCACTTGTTTAATTACTGGATGAATCAGTGTTTTTGAACGAATCTGTTGAAAGAATGATTAAATGACTCACTCATAAAGACTTCACTTGTTTCATTACTGAATGAATCAGTGTTTTTGAATGAATCTCTTGAATGAATGATTTAATGGCTCACTCAGAATCTGTTGAATGAATGATTCAATGACTCACTCATAAAGACTTCACTTGTTTAATTACTGGATGAATCAGTGTTTTTGAACGAATCTGTTGAAAGAATGATTAAATGACTCACTCATAAAGACTTCACTTGTTTCATTCCTGGATGAAGCAGAGTTTTTGAACAAATCTCTTGAATGAATGATTCAATGACTCACTCATAAAGACTTCACTTGTTTCATTACTGGATGAATCAGTGTTTTTGAACAAATCTCTTGAATGAATGATTCAATGACTCACTCATAAAAACTTCACTTGTTTCATTACTGGATGAATCAGCATTTTTTTAACGATTCTGTTGAGTGAATGATTCAACGACTCACTCATAAAGACTTCACTTGTTTCATTACTGGATGAATCAGCATTTTTTTAACGAATCTGTTGAGTGAATGATTCAACGACTCACTCATAAAGACTTCACTTGTTTCATTACTGGATGAATCAGCATTTTTTTAACGAATCTGTTGAGTGAATGATTCAACGACTCACTCATAAAGACTTCACTTGTTTCATTACTGGATGAATCAGTGTTTTTGAATGAATCTCTTGAATGAATGGTTGAGTGACTCACTCATAAAGACTTCACTTGTTTCATTACTGGATGAATCAGTGTTTTTTAACAAATCTATTGAATGAATGATTCAATGACTCACTCATAAAGACTTCACTTGTTTCATTACTGGATGAATCAGCGTTTTTGACAAACACAATGACAAGCACATTTTTAACAGTCGCCACCTACTGGTGTAATGATGTAATTGATACAATCTTTATTTGAAGCGTCATTACTTTCAGAAGGTGATTTACTATATTTTTAGCGCTACCGTAGATATCAGTGTTTATATCTGAACTATAAACTTTTATCCAGTACTTCTGTGATAATCTGAATTATAGTAGCAGAAATAAGTACTGTGTGTTTCATATCTACACGACAACGGCTCTCTCTGGCCCAGAACGCAGATCTAAATGCTCGTATCACAAAGTGAAATAATAATAGACAGAGCAGAGTTGCTGATTAACGATTAATCGCGCAGCTCTAGTGTCACGTGACACAGCGCTGCTGATTCATGGGTTTTGTTGTGTTTTTCGTCTAGATCTTCATCTCTCGATCGTACGACCACACGACACACTTCGAGACTGAGACCGAAGACATCATGGATCTGTACCGCCGCATCACGGGGTCAGAGTTCATCTTCAGGAACCCCAAAGACGGCGACGGCAACTCCAACGAGTGACCGAGGGATCGTTCGGCCAAACGTCATCATTCTGTCATCATTACCGTTCGAAACACCATCTCTGTGTTTTTTTTGTCCGCCAGTCTTCTTCACGAAAGTCATGCAGATGTGGAACAAGTAAATGATGTCAGAATGATCATTTTTGGGTGGACGATCCCTTTAAGTGTCAGTATTTTCCCCTGGACAGAAACATGAAACTAACACACATGTATGTGCGAGACTTCAGGCTGCGTCTACATTCATTCGGATACATTTCAAATCCACTTTCAGGCGTTTTGTAATTGTGTTTATGTAATATGTAGATTGTACAAAGCAACATTATGAAAGTGAATAGCACATATAGACATACACCGATCAGGCATAACATTATGACCTTCCTAATATTGTGTTGGTCCCCCTTTTGCTGACCCGTCAAGGCATGGACTCCACTAGACCCCTGAAGGTGTGCTGTGGTATCTGGCACCAAGATGTTAGCAGCAGATCCTTTAAGTTCTGTAAGTTGCGAGGTGGAGCCTCCATGGATCTGATGCTCACGTGTCCACTGTTGGTGCTTTCGGCGGTGGACAGGGGTCAGCATGGGCACCCTGACTGGTCTGCGGCTATGCAGCCCCATACGCAACAAATTGCGATGCACTGTGTATTCTGACACCTTCCTATCAGAATCAGCATTAACTTCTTGAGCAATTTGAGCTCCAGTAGCTCGTCTGTTTGATTGGACCACATGGGCCAGCCTTCGCTCCCCACGTGCATCAATGAGCCTTGGCCGCCCATGACCCTGTCTCCGGTTCACCACTGTTCCTTCCTTGGAGCACTTTTGATAGATACTGACCACTGCAGACCGGGAACACCCCACAAGAGCTGCAGTTTTGGAGATGCTCTGACCCAGTCGTCTAGCCATCACAATTTGGCCCTTGTCAAACTCGCTCAAATCCTTACGCTTGCCCATTTTTCCTGCTTCTAATCAACTTTGAGGACAAAATATTCACTTGCTGCCTAATATATCCCACCCACTAACAGGTGCCGTGATGAAGAGATCATCAGTGTTATTCACTTCACCTTAATAATGTTATGCCTGATCGATGTAGATATCCATGGGTACAATAGGCGTCACATGACTAAATGTTTTCACAGTCCAAACTATAACATGTATCCGCTTGAGAGAGCGTCTCAGTGTGAACAGAAGGACAAAATATAGAGAAACTGATTAATGTAGAGTATCTGGATTAATGTAGACGTGTTAGCATTAGCTAATTCAAATCAGTTCTGTCAACTATAGAATCAAACCAGCATTAAATACAGAAAAACACATGAACCCAATGAAATGATTAATGGTAGTTTGTGCAGATCTTTTCTTTTGAATATGATCACTGATGCTTGTTTTGTGTTTTCCCTACTGTAGTTTTCCTGTGTTCTGTGATGTTCGTGTGGTAGATGCTAATAAAGATGTGCACGTGATGACGAGTGTGTGTTCATGAGCTCAGATTAACCCGTTATCACAGAGGACAGAGAGACGCCAGATTAACAGCCTCAATCTGGGACACACACACACACACGTTTAATACCTTTAATCTGTATTCACTCTACATTCATCAGCATAAAGACATTTACAGAGGTCATGTGACACACATGAGGAAATAACATCATAAAGCATGTTTCCCACGGGATGGTGTCATTCGCCGGCGCTCAAGGCTGGAGGGGGAATCAAAGCGGCCGCCACTAATCGCCTCTCGCTGGACAGGAAGTTGAACGTCGCACATGCGTTCGCCTGCAAGAGAAGGGTTTCACGCGGTTAACCAGCGCTAGCGTGATGTTTTCTGAAGTGAGGAGAACGTGAGGGCGCTTACCGTGTCCTGAACCTCCACAGCGATGCCCTTCTTCCTTAGGAAGTCCAGTACGTTTGGATCCAGGCGTTCAGTACGAGCTCCCGTCCCCACAACCAGAACCTCTGCAAGACCACCATCATCCACAGTTCATCAGCTCAAACTAACACCACAAAACATCACTGCTTTAACTGAAATATACACATGACATAAGGGGAAAATATATATTTTGTGACCACGTTGAACAAATTCATTCCCTCGTTTTGATTGCACTAAAACGAGAACGACTTATTACAATGTGGCCATTTAAATAGATGAGACATTTTATGACTAGCTGTTCTAGCAAGGGTGTAAACATGGCGGACTGTGTAACGGAACATGCCAACAACACTCGACTACAACAACTCAGGCCTTGCCCCCTTTGCTGCGTCTTCCTGGGGGCGGGGTTTATGTAAATTTTAGGGTTAGTGATGTCACTAACCCGTGAAGAAGCTCGTTGTAGTCCCTACCAGCCGTTTGTTGTAGTCCTTAAAAAGTGATTTTTGTAAAAGAAAATATCTCCCTTTGCTTTGAACTTTGAGCATCGTAACTTTGCAGATGTTGTGTATGCTCAAACAGCAACATTACACACTCACTAAAGTTAAAAAAAGTCAAATCATAATCAACCACCCCTTTAAATTATTATATCATGCGCACGATTTACTTAAAACGAGGGAAACTAATTAGTAAAATGAGGGAATGAATTGTTAATTCGTGGCCATGGAATACATATTGTTTTCTGCATGTCATGTGTGGGGCTCCATAGAAATAAAATAAAATATATATTTTTAAAAATAAACATTTTATTTCAGCTAGTTTCCAAGGCAACATTTCTCATTTTCATTTAGTTTAACTTGATTTACTAAAATAACTAAAACTGAAATAAAAATGAATATAAACTATACATAAACAATATATTAAAAAAAAAAACTAATCAAAATGTCAAACAACAAAATGTAAACTAAAATTAAAATTAATATACAGAAATAAAAACTATAATAGTATCTCAATGCATTCTGACCACTCGCTTTACAGCAGGGGTCGGCAAGTAAGTTTGGCATCGGACCAAAAAAAAAATGTGCCATAATATTTCCTCCAGAGCGGAGAGCGCCCTTCTGAAGATCCCGCTCCGCTCGTTCATTCCGCTCAGCGCCGCTCACTCAACCCAGAATGCCCTTTGTGACATGCTGGTTCGAAAATATGTGAAATAAGTAGGGCTGTCCCCAACTAAAGTTTTTTTCTACTCGACCAGTAGTTGTTTATTTAAGCCATTAGTCGACTAAGCACACATTTATATTAATTTAATTACTTAAATATATACTGGTGAGAATTCTAAACCATAATGAGCGTTTATGTAATATAGGCAGTTTGCCTATTCCGCACTCAAGCACAGGTATAAAGCTTGCCAAAAAGAACTGGCAAAAGTAATTATTATGAATGTGTCAAAAATAGCAAGGAGACATTTTAATTGTTTATTAATAAACTAGTGTTTTCTGTGTCAGTGTCGGCTGCAAAGATGAAGTTGACATTGCTGACTCTCATCTCTGCAGTAGTGAACACGCCTATAGAGAGAAATGCACATTTCATACGCATTACATAGTCATAGAGTGGCCTATTTCTTTTTGAGTTTGAATTGTTTCGTTTCAAGCGACATATTTCCCATGTCTGTGAGGCAAGTAGCCTATACGCTGAGTTTTGGTTCATTTATGAGACACGCTCCAGTTCCAGTAAGTGATCGCGGCGGCGCCTCATGTCACGATTATAGTGTCTGCTATATTTGCTTATTATTTATTAAATCCAGGCAATTGGTTGATGAAACATTGGTTAAAATTAGGATACAAATTATACAAAACGAAATTCACTTTAAAGAAAGGCTTTCTACAAAACAAAACTTAATGAAGTGGTCAAAATCATGTCTGACCCACTCCATGTCTCCCGACATACTGCGCATCTTATGATGTGTCCTTTCTTACTCATGCTGTGCACGTTTCATAATCAACATAGATGAAATACTTTTATTTTGAAGGCAAAATCACTAAAGAAGAAGTGATTGTGAGTAACTTTTGCTGTCATGACAGACCAGCCACTATCAAAATAATCTGGCTGGGGGCGCAGGACAGATATTATTGCTGGCGGACTAGTTTTGGCCAGCGGGCCGTCTTTTGCCGACCACTGCTTTACAGCATCATGTGACCCCATTGCGTTTATTAACGAACAAAGTTGTGTCCAGATCAGAAGTAAAAACTTTTGTCAGTCTGATCAGAGAAATAAATCTGGAAAGTGCCCAACGTGACTGCGTCACGCGCACCAGTGTTGCCAACTTTACCACAAGATTAGAGACGTTTCCCTTTACTGTCTTTTTTTCTCACAAAAATGCACCTAGTGACAAATTTAGCGACTTTTTGTTGATTTTCAGTCACTATTTTATACTAGTTTCATTGTCTGACAGAACATATGTAAGTGAGAACAGCTTTATATTTAATTAAAAGACAGAACGTGAGCTCAGATTAGGAGAAAAACAGATGTAACGTGACGTCAGGTGGCGCATTACGTCATCTAGCGACTTTCTTTCCGCTGACAGGTGTGCAGGTGTGTTTGCTCACCGATGCGCGGCTCCAGCAGATGAAACAGAGACAAACTCTCGGCTGTGATGTCCGTGTGACGGCCCACCTGTAACGGCAAACACACAGGGCGGTGAGCGCGCGGTCAGCGTGGAGCGCGAGGGTTAAAGGATTAGTTCACTTCAAAATGAAAGTTTCCTGATAATTTACTCACCCCCATCTCATCCAAGATGTTCATGTCTTTCTTTCTTCAGTCGAAAAGAAATTAAGTTTTTTGAGGAAAACATTCCAGGATTTTTCTCCACATAATGGACTTCAATGGCAACCAACGGTTGAAGGTCCAAATCAATGCAGTTTCAGAGGAAGGGCTTCAGAGGCTCTGCACGATCCCAGCCGAGGAATAGGGTCTTATCTAGCCAAACCATCTGTCATTTTCTAAAAAAATAAACATTTATATACTTTTTAACCTCAGATGTGCGACTTTGGTGTTTTTCTTCACTGCATATGACGTCATCACGTCGGAAAGGTCACGCATGATGTAGGTGGAAGTACCGACCCAGTGCCGAAAAACTCATCTCATGTTCTCCTCCAACTTTAAAATTGTCCGACATCGTTGTTTTACCTTTGATTTAGTCTTTGCACGTTCGTTTTAACACTGGGTCGGTACTTCCACCTACATCACGCGTGACCTTTCCGACGTGATGACGTCATACGCCGTGAAGAAGAACAACACCGAAGTCGAGCGTGTGAGGTTAAAAAGTATAAAAAATTTTTTTTTTTTTTGGAAAATGGCCGATGGTTTGTCTAGATAAGACCCTATTCCTCGTCTGGGATCGTGCAGAGCCTCTGAAGCCCTTCCTTTGAAACTGCATTGATTTGGACCTTCAACCGTTGGTTGACATTGAAGTCCATTATGTGGAGAAAAATCCTGGAATGTTTTCCTCAAAAAACGTAATTTCTTTTTGACTGAAGAAAGAAAGACATGAACATCTTGGATGAGATGGGGGTGAGTAAATTATCAGGACATTTTCATTTTGAAGTGAACAAATCCTTTAATGCGGCCGATCTGCACTCACGTTCCACTGCAGGATCGCCGGCGGCACCACGGCGCACGGGCCCAGCACTCTGTTCCCGCTGATGTTGAACCCGCGTGGGCTGTAGCTGTAGATGATGGCTGCTCCGTCCACCTCCTTCTGCATCACCGACACGGTGGTCCGCTGGTACAGCTCGTCATCGGCGGGGCCGAGCCTGTGGCCGCGCGCCGGAGCCGCTCTACAGGAGCACAAACACACACTCTCATTTAAACACTCGTAGTCGCTCTGTAAAAGGTGTTTTTATGCAAGAGTTTTCACTGCATTTACACTGTTCTGACCAGCAGGGGTCGCTAGCGTGTGGCGTTTACCGCGCTTTAAAACCAACTCGAATATTAATTTATGTCTATGCACAACACTGTATCCCATCATGCAGTGCGCTTGACTCTACCTTCTACATATTTCTAGTGTAATGAATTAAAGGCACAATATGTAATTATTCAAAACAAAGGCGTGTCTTGCCGGCTTGATTTGGCAGAGCTTTTTTTCTGCCGCTTTCGCTTCTTCCGCTCATGCGTATGTGGGGGAACGCAGCGCTGTTTTATCATATTACACACATTTGAGTGTGTTAAAGTGATGTTATAATGCTACTCTGTGCGTTCGCTCGGCGCTACTATGAGACACTTGTTCACACTGTAGTGAGCGAGATCATATTAGGCATGGTAAAACATGGTACTCGCGGTAAATCAAGAACACCAGATTTAAACAATAAGACTAACTGTGTTGAGCTGGAGAACAATGATTAGTTTCTGTCCATGAATGATCCAAACAGTTGCTCACCTGTCTAATAAAACACATCATATATTAAAGCGGCTTTGGCGTTTCCATGGTTTCTACAAAATAAAACTGTGGGTATGATGTCATTGATAGGCAACGCACGCACACGGTCCGTGTCCTGGTTAAAATGTATGATTTCTCTGGATTTAAACATTCTTGGAAACATTTGGGATAATGTACACAAGTCAACACAATATATAACACTGCTCTAGTGGTTTTGGATATTTTAATCTTACATATTGTGCCCTTAATCTTAAGTAGTATGACTTTGACTCATTATTTGATCAGACAAAACTTTAAATATTTTTATAGAACATTTTATTTATTTTATTATTTATATAGAGATAACTTTATTTCTGGGATAGCTGGACACGGCTTAAACATGCTAATTAAACCTAATATAATAAGGTCATGTGACCATACGTACTATTACAGTACATACTACACAATATCCAGTACACTAGAGTGACTCAAACACATCCCTCTCATCTGCAGAAGAAACGCGTTTACCGGGTCAGAGCCGGGAGAATCCTCGAGCCGAGCCGCAGTCCGTGAACGCATCCCGGGGACAGTGACCTCGCGCAGCTCGCAGCGGCCATGACGCTCGCGTGCACACGGACACATTTGACTGGCACACACAACATCCTCCGCAGGATGACGCTTCTCCTCTGCGCATCTCTGTGTTAAATGTCTAACAGCTTCATACTTGTATATATATCATTGTGTTCTCTTATATTCACGTTTCAGTTTTCAATTGTTTTGCTTAAGCTCCAGCATGCCAATAATAATACTCTCTGTGATTGATGTGAATCAGCTGTAGTGCACAGACTCTGAGCTAGTGATGTTACATGTGACGCTGAAGCTTCAAAGCGCGTATCGAGTACGCAGCGCAATTCTCGTGAAGCTCCGTGTCGGAGCACGTATTGTTTTCAGAGAAACACGTGATCAATGAAAAACGAAACCTCACTTTCTTTCCAGTCACGTGAATGCTTCACTTTGCGTGTCGGAATGTTTGAACCCAGACCACTACTCTACGGGTTTTTGGAAGTCCATTTATTAACATTTTTTTAAATATATATATATATATATATATATATATATATATAAGCCTATAGCCTGTATTACATGATCATATATTCTGCCATATAAACAGTATAAAAAACATAAAATAATTAAAAGCACCATTTACTTGCATCAAACAATTCTGTTGGTATTCTTATAATTGTTAGATTTAATTTATTGCCACACTTTAATATGTGAATTATATCATCAGAAAACTGAACATTTAGCATTGTCAGGCTTTTATTTATGCTTTATAGATAAAACAACGGCGCAGCGAACTCGGGTTTATGGCTGCTATAAATTTGACATGCCACAAGATGGCACTGTTTTCCACACTCCTGATGCTTCGAATCTTTTCCCGAAACAATCAGGTAAAAGCCTCAGTGCTTCATGAGGCTTCATTTGCCCATCCCTACTCTGAGCACGATTATTTTTCCTGGAGAGCGCGTGACCGCCAGTGCGCGCGCCCGCTGTCGTGTTTATGGGACACGGACTGCGGTTCACCGACTTGCGCGTTCACACGATCTGAACATATTATGATCGCGCTTGTTGTGTTTGTAACTCTCCTCTGACTGCGCCATTAACGCGGAACGGACACGTCAGTGTTTCGGCGATGTATCGCTCTCTGTTCGCCTTCAGCTCTGCGGAACGGAACGCGCTGCGCTTCCCCGCGGGAGAGTCATTCCTCATCCTCGAGCGCAGCAGCGCGCACTGGTGGCTCGCGACGCGCTGCAGCTCCGGCGAGACGGGATACATCCCGGCCACATACATCGAGAAAATACCGGTCAGACGTTCATTTTATTTATTTATTTATTTATTTATTTATTTATATTCATATATTTGTATTCATATATATATATATATATGTGTATGTATGTATGTATGTATGTGTGTGTGTGTGTGTGTTTTGATGTCAATTCAACTTAGATCATTTGTCTGCATGCATGCATAAACAGAATATTATCTATTTTTTTTAAAAAAAATGGAATATTTTTCTGCACATTCTGCAGAAATCAGAGCTCAGCTGGTTTACATCCGCGGGTAGAGAGTCGTTTTACTGCGTCTCACCCTATATATATATACACACACACACGCTGTGACGCATATAGAGGAACAGCAGTGAGACGTACAGTACAGAAGACAACATCTGCAGAACTCAGACTGTCACTGTCATGTTTCTGAACTGAGGTGACTGAGCTGATGCCATCTGCTCGTGTGTGTGTGTGTGTCTCTGCGGGTGTGTTGATCGTCTCGTCTCTTCAGGCTCCGGAGCAGGACGAGGTGCTGCAGTCCATCGATCGAGCCATTGAGGCCATTCACAATGTGGCCATGACCAACGGAGGAAAATACAACCTGGAGCAGAGAGACGTCCTGCAGTGAGTCACACACGCACTGAACGCACACATTAAACACGTACATTAAGCACGCACTGAACGCACACATTAAACACGCACTGAACGCACACATTGAACACACGCACTGAACACTGAATGCACGCATTAAACACGCACTGAACGCACGCACTAAACACACGCACGCATTAAACACGCACTGAACACGCACTACGCACGCATTAAACACGCACTGAACACACGCACTGAACGCACGCACTAAACACTGAACGCACACATTAAACACGCACTGAACTCACGCACTGAACGCACTCATTAAACGCACTGAACACGCACTGAACGCACGCATTAAACGCACTGAACGCACGCACTAAACACTGAACGCGCGCATTAAACACTGAACGCACGCATTAAACACGCACTGAACGCACGCATTAAACACGCACTGAACACACGCACTGAACGTACACATTAAACACGCACTGAACGCACGCACTGAACACACACGCACTGAACGCACACACTGAACGCACGCACTGAACGCACACACTGAACACACACACTGAACACGCACACACTGAACGCGCGCACTGAGCGCGCGCACTGAGCGCGCGCACTGAACGCGCGCACTGAGCGCGCGCACTGAGCGCACGCACTGAACGCACGCACTGAACGCACGCACTGAACACGCACACTGGAAGCAAGCACTGAACACACAGTGAACACGCGTACACTCCTACACACTGAACACGCGTACACTCCTACACACTGAACACGCGTACACTCCTACACACTGAACACGCGTACACTCCTACACACTGAACACGCGTACACTCCTACACACTGAACACGCGTACACTCCTACACACTGAACACGCGTACACTCCTACACACTGAACACGCGTACACTCCTACACACTGAACACGCGTACACTGAACACACGTACACTGAACGCACACACAAAACGCACGTGCTGAACACACGCTGAACACACACTGGAAGCAAGCACTGAACACACACACTGGAAGCAAGCACTGAACACACACACTGGAAGCAAGCACTGAACACACAAACGCACTGAACACACACTGAACACGCGTACACTGAACACACACACACTGAACACACGTACACTGAACGCACACACACACTGATACACACACACTGAACACACACACTCACAGGAACCATATATTCATATTTTTTTATTTTGCATTATATTGTTTATTTTACAATTTTATTTTTGTATTTCATTATATTATAAAATTTATATTTTATTATATATTTATCTTTTATAGTGTGTAATATTGCATATATATATTTTTATATATTTCACAGGAAGTTGATCCACCACAGGAAGGAGACACTGTCCCGCAGAAGCCCGACTCCATCCGGTCACAAGCATAAAATCCCATCATCCTCCAGTGAGGTGTCACTGAGCCGCACATCGCAGCCGCCCAACGGCCTGAGCCGCGCCCACAGCTGCCAGGGCAGCGAGCCGATGTCAGAGCGCACCGCTGGTGTTCCTGCACTGTATCAGGTACTGTGTGTGTGTGTGTGTGTGTGTGTGTGTGTGTGAGAGAGAGAGAGAGAGAGAGAGAGAGAGAGAGAGAGAGCGCCCACAGCTGCCAGGGCAGCGAGCCGATGTCAGAGCACACCGTTAGTGTTCCTGCACTGTATCAGGTACTGTGTTTGTGTGTGTTTGTGTGTGTGTGTGAGAGAGCCCACAGCTGCCAGGGCAGTGAGCCGATGTCAGAGCGCACCACTGGTGTTCCTGCACTGTGTGTGAGTGAGTGAGTGAGTGTTTGTGAGTGTGTGTGAGTGTGTGAGAGAGAGAGCCCACAGCTGCCAGGGCAGCGAGCCGATGTCAGAGCACACAGCTAGTGTTCCTGGACTGTATCAGGTAGTGTGTGTGTGTGTGAGAGAGCCCACAGCTGCCAGGGCAGCGAGCCGTGTGTGTGTGTGTGTGTGTGTGTGTGTCTGTGTGTGTGTGTCTGTGTGTGTCTGTGTGTGTGTGTGTGTGTGTGTGTGTGTGTGAGAGAGAGAGAGAGAGCGAGAGCGAGAGAGAGAGAGCGAGCGAGAGAGAGAGAGAGAGCGAGAGAGAGAGAGAGCGCGCGCGCGCCCACAGCTGCCAGGGCAGCGAGCCGATGTCAGAGCGCACCGCTAGTGTTCCTGCACTGTATCAGGTACAGCAGACGCCCTGCTGTGTGTGTGTGTGTGTGTGTGTGTGTGTGTGTGTGTGTGTGTGTGAGAGAGAGTGTGTGAGTTAGTGAGTGTGTGTGTGCTGATGATGTGTTTCTGCCGCAGGTTCCTCCTCATCCTCGTAGAGCGGCGCCCGTAACTCCGCCTCCTCCAGAGAAACACCGGGAGTTACGACGCATCGGTAGGTGCCGGAAAACCAACTCGTATTTGCTCACGTTACACTGCACACACACTTGACTGACTGAACCTCTCTCTCTCTCTCTCTCTCTCTCTCTCTCTCTCTCTCTCTACAGACCCGGAAGTGCCAACGAGAGTTTCTTCCACAAGCCCTGCCCCCAGCTCTGTACCTCCTGCTGGACCCTCTCTGTCTGTCAGCTCCACCTCCTTAGACTCCGGCTCCTCCCACTCGGGCATTTCCTCCGATGTCAGTCTTCCCAGCATCAGCAGCACTCCGCCCCCTGTGCCAAAACGAGGCAAGGCTCCGCCCCCTCCGCCTGACCGATCCCCCCAGGAAGAGCCTTCGAAAAAGAGCCCAGCACCTCAACTGATCAGTACACAGGCTCCGCCCCCTTCTCCAGACTCTACTAAAAAGAGGCCGGCGCCTCAGCCAATCAGTCCACAGCCTGCTGCCGAACACCAATCAGACTCGGAGTGGCCACTGGCCCCGCCCTCTGTTTCTCTCAGCCCCCTTGGTAGCCCCACCCGGTCTGCAGCCGTTCCCACGACGATTGGAGCGGAACTGATTGAACTGGTGCGCAAAAACACTAACCTTAGTTACGAGCTTTCACGGGTTGCCGTGGGCGTGGTGGTGGGTCACCTGCAGAGCGCTCTTCCGGCGGCGGCGTCTGACCTGGAGCGTGTGCTGCTGTCATTGGTGGAGAGTAAGGTCAGTAGCTCCTCATTGGCTCCCTGTCCTCTGTCCTCGGCCCTCGGCCGTAACGTAACATGCGCTGCTGTCTCCTCAGGATCAGGGCTCGGCGCTGCCGCTCGGCCAGGTGTGTCACGACGAGCAGCGGCTGCAGGTGATCTTCGGTGATCTGGCACGTCACCGTGACGACTCTCAGCAGCGCAGCTGGGCTCTGTACGAAGATCACGCGCTCATCGCATGTTACCTGGAGGAGTTGCTGCAGATACTGGTCAGACACTTAATGATATGATATATCTGACCCTACAGAGCACAAGTGGTTTGGAGAATGGATATCTTATATTTATATTTTAATTCTGTGTGTTTCTTCCAGACTGACGCGGATCCTGAGGTGTGTAAGAAGATGTGTCGTGTGAACCAGTTTGAGGCGGTTCTGTCGCTGGTGTCGTACTATCAGATGGTGAGTCCCCTGCTGATGCATCATGGGAGATCATTAAGGCCCATTCATACCACAACTATACCTAGAACTGTAACTATTGCAATAACTGTAACAATAACTCTTACGATAACTAAAATAACTATGCTTATAAATGTGATGATAACTATAAATATAAAGTTATCTATACCTATAATGATAACTGGAACAATAACTATAACTACACCTATAACTTCAACGATAACCATAACCATACAGTTTTAATAATCGCTCTAACTCTAAGAGAATAACAGAGTTCACAACTATATCAATAATGACAGAGGAATGATATCATTGGATTTACTTTCAGAATGAAACACTGACAGCCAATCAGAAGAGTTACAGTTATAGGTTTCATTATAATTATCGTTACTGTTATTGTTATCGTTACAGTTATAGTTATTGTTACAGTTACAGTTATAGTTGTCGTTACAGTTACAGTTATAGTTATCGTTACAGTTATAGTTGTCATTACAGTTATCGTTATTGTTACAGTTAGTCATCATTACAGTTATAGTTGTCGTTACAGTTATAGTTGTTACAGTTATCGTTACAGTTAGTTATCGTTATAGTTATCGTTACAGTTATAGTTGTTACAGTTATAGTTTTTCGTTAGTTATCGTTATAGTTATCGTTACAGTTATTACAGTTAGTTATAGTTCTCGTTACAGTTATCGTTATAGTTATTGTTACAGTTAGTTATCATTACAGTTATAGTTATCTTTAGTTATCCTTACAGTTATCGTTATAGTTATCGTTACCGTTACAGTTATCGTTACAGTTATCGTTACAGTTATCGTTACAGTTATCATTATAGTTATCGTTATAGTTATCGTTACAGTTATAGTTATCATTATGGCTATAGTTATCATTACAGTTATACATATCATTACCGTTATCGTTACAATTATCGCTATAGTTATCGTTACCGTTATAGTTATCGTTACCGTTATAGTTGTTGTGACAGTTATAGTTGTCGTTATAGTTATCGTTAGTTATAGTTATCGTTACAGTTATCATAGTTATCGTTACAGTTGTCGTTACAGTTAGTTATCGTTACAGTTATAGGTATAGTTATCATTACAGTTATAGTTATCGTTATAGTTATAGTTATCGTTACAGTTATAGTTGTCGTGACAGTTATAGTTATCATTACAGTTATAGTTATTATAGTTGTCGTTACAGTTGTCGTTACAGTTATAGTTGTCGTTACAGTTATAGTTAGTTATCGTTAGTTATAGATGTCGTGACAGTTATAGGTATAGTTGTTATTACAGTTATAGTTATCGTTACAGTTATCGTTATAGTTATCGTTAGTTATCGTTATTACAGTTACAGTTATTACAGTTATCATTACAGTTATCGTTAGTTATTGTTACAGTTATAGTTATCGTTACCGTTATAGTTATCGTTACAGTTATTATAGTTATTGTTACCGTTATTGTTACAGTTATCGTTATAGGTATCGTTACCGTTATAGTTGTCGTTATAGTTATCATTACAGTTATAGTTATCATTACAGTTATAGTTATCGTTACAGTTATAGTTATCGTTACAGTTATTATAATTATCGTTACAGTTGTCGTTACAGTTATCGTTAGAGTTACAGTTATCATTACAGTTATCACAGTTATCATTATAGTTATTGTTACAGTTATAGTTATCGTTACCGTTATAGTTATCGTTAGTTATTATAGTTATTGTTACAGTTATAGTTATCATTACAGTTATAGTTATCGTTACCGTTATTGTTACAGTTATCGTTATAGGTATCGTTACCGTTATAGTTGTCGTGACAGTTATAGTTATCATTACAGTTATTGTTACAGTTATAGTTATCGTTACAGTTATAGTTATCATTACAGTTATCATTATAATTATCGTTAGAGTTATCGTTACAGTTATAGTTATCGTTATAGTTATCGTTACAGTTATAGTTAGAGTTATCGTTACAGTTATAGTTATCGTTACAGTTATAGTTATCGTTACAGTTATCGTTACAGTTATAGTCATGGCTGTCAGTGTTGTGAGCTGTGTGAGGTCATTCATGCACTGACCCTTCAGGAACACCGCGTGTCGCTGCGGCTGCTGCTGCTGAAAGTGTTTGGTGCCATGTGTGGTCTGGACGCTGCGCTGATCTCCACCCTCCTCAACTCCGTGTTGACCATGGAGCTGGCGAGGGACCTGCAGACGGACACACACGGTCAGTCATGGCTCTAGTTCTGGTGATGACGTGTGTCTGCTCGTCCAGCTGACGTGTGTTTTGTGTGCAGAGCATGAGAAGATGTGCTACGGCGCGCTGCTGATGGCCATGATCTTCTCCACGGGCGAACAGATCCCGCTGCATCACTACGGTAAGAGACGCTCGCCGGCACAGGCTCAGACGCTGGCGGTGTGTGTGTGACAGTGTCTGTCTGTCTCAGAGCATCTAAACGCAGCGTTCCTGCAGTTCCTGCTGGATGTGATTGAGGACGGTTTGCCCTCGGACGCCACAGAGCAGCTGCCGGATCTCTTCATCAACCTGCTGCTGGCCTTCAACCTCCACCTGAGCGGTGCGAACAACAACAACAACACAACCCTTACAATGAGTGTCAATCTATTCATCTTTTATTGTTGTTATTATTATTATTATTATTATTATTAACGGTCACATTTATTTGTGTGTCTGCTGCCCCCTGCAGTACCGGAGACTAACCTGGTGATGCAGGCGCTGATCAAGAGACGCAACGTGAAGATTCTCACAGAGAAACTCTCATTACTGCTCAACAGAGGAGGTGACACACATACACACTCACTCACTCTCCCACACACACTCACTCACTCTCTCTCTCACACACACACACACACACACACACTCACACACACACTGCTGGTAAACATCTCTTACCTCCCATTGGTCTGTGTGGTGATGATGTAATAAGTGGGTGTGGCTCTGAGGCTCCGCCTTTGAGGTGTGAATCTTCTCCTGTTCAGACTCGAGTAAAAACACGAACACACCGAGAGCCGCTTTATAGCAGAAACTCAAGCAGTGATTCTGACTGACACTGTTGTTCATGTTTAATACAGTAAAGCTGCTTTAAAGCAATCTGTTGTATAAAGTGTGTATGAATAAACATGACGTGACTGGAGTCTGAATCGCAGAGCTGATGCAAACACAAATTTTAATTGTGTGTGTGTGTGTGTGTGTGTGTGTGCAGAGGATCCTGTCTGTGTGTTCACACACGCTCCTCCCGCGCCGCACGCCGTGCTGAAGTTCCTGCAGGACGTGTTTGCCAGCCGAGACACGTCAGACATCTTCTACCGCTCGGACCTGATGGTGATGATTGACATCGCAGTGAGGCAGATCTCAGACCTGTCGCCTGGCGATCGAGTGAGTCACGCTAACACATCTAGAGCACGTGTGTGTCTGAGCGTCATGTGACCGTCTGTCTCTCCTCAGATGCGGATGGAGTATCTGTCGCTCATGCACGCCATCATGCGCTCCACCGACTACCTGGAGCACCAGCACCGGCTGCCGGACCTGCGCGCGGCGCTGCAGAGGATCCTGGGAGAGGAGGATTGTGGGGAGGATCCGGGGTCGAGCACCAGCGGACACATGGACAAGCTCATCGTGCAGCAGATCTACAAGGAGTTTCCTCAGATCTGATCTAGTGTTACACTAAAGAAACGGTCCTTCAGTCTTAAACTACACTCACACTGCAAACCTTCACTGACCCGCTTACACAGTTACAGATCGTCTCGTCTCTCACTAATTCAGCTCTGTTAGTGACCTTTAACCCTCTCTGACCCTTGACCGTGACCCTAACTGTCCTCAGCGATTCGTGAATGAGTTTACAGTATTAATCTGTCCAGCGTCTGTGTTTCACAGCTTTCTGCTAAATGATCTATTTTTCCTCTTGCCAGTTTTTGTTCAGAAGGGAAACGTACCATAATATATTTTCTTAACGGTGAAAGACTAATAAAATGCTGCCATTCTAATGCACCTGAAATATGTGTCTGTGATTTAAAAAAAACTTATGTATATTGTGTGGAAGCCATTTTAGCCATAAGAAAATAAATCGTGCTTTGTATATCGTAGTCGAAATTATGACATTATAAATCATATTTATGAGATGAAAAATTGAAATTATGACATGGGGATAGTGGGGTAAGATGAGCCAGTGGGTAAGTTGACCCACCCCCTTTATCTAGGGAGCTGTACACTGTTATTGTCATGTGACCGTATGTTTTGGAACCACCCATTATTTTTTGCCAGACTGTGAAGCACATGGGAGGAGCGGAAGGCACACATTTACTTTAAAACAGTTTTTGGCTTGTCAAAGTAAAATTTTAGCATAACAGATGTAACATCACAGCAAATTTGTCCAGGTCTAAAGATATTTATGATCCATATTGGTGATTTAGCAATGTATAAAACCATGCAAATCACAGAATATTACTCTGAATTGGTGAGCTAGCTAGGTTTGTCCAAAATGGCCACTATGGGGTAAAGTGAGACAAATGCTGTGGGGTAAATTGAGCCAGCGTTTTAACTTACCCCACCATAAGGCACTGTAGTTAAGTTCAATCTCTGAAGTATAAACTGGTGTCATTTCAATGTAATGTTACACAACTGGTTTAGTTTATTATTTTTGTATTTTTTATTTCGAGTTTATTTGATAGGAACAGTGTACAAGTCCACCAAACCCTTCTCTGATAAGACCCAGAAGATCATAATAATCATAAATATCTTACACCTGTAGTCCCTAATGACCTAACATGTTCAACATCGCAGAAAAACTGACATGCCAAGAACCGTCGACTAAAATGTTTATTAGTTTCAGTGACATTCATTCAGTTTTTATTTTATTTAATTTAACTCAACAAACTCTGTTTAGGCTGTTTTTGGGAAGGTTACAACTTTGGTGTTCAAAAATATTGTTTCAGAAATGCAAACAATTAAAGATATTGAAATTTCAACTTCATTTGGTTAATTTTATGTTTAAGTTTAAGTAAAGAAATATGACTATTTGTAAAAGGAAATTTGATTATTGAAGGTGTTTTTAAAAGAGGTAAACTATCTTTACAATTTCACATGGGTTTGATTCAGATTCAATTAGATGGTGCTACCCACTGACTCGGATCAACTTACCCCTAACCTGGGGTAAATTGAGCCACAGGAACACTTTTTTATAAAAAGCCATATTTGTATAACCCTTTGTCTTAGATGCATTCATTTAAAATGATGGGACACATCCTGAAATGACTTTAGATACGTTCATTGTACATCTGCCTCATTTTCTTATATCTTGAGGAACACATAAGTAAAAAAAAAAAAAAAAATATGGCTCATCTTACCCCACTCTCCCCTACTGTCATATTTGAGATGAAAGTACAAAATTATGACATACTAAGTTATATTTATGAGATGAAAAAGCGGAATTCTGACAAAAAGTCATAATTATGCCATACTTTAGTCATAATACGCGACATAGCCGTTTATGTGATGATTTAGTATCGACCTGTCCAATAATTTATACATGAATAATGACAAGGACAAACTTTTGATAGATCTCTATTTAAAAATACAACGTATATAGTTATTATACACAAGCGAAGAGTTATTATATAGTAAGCCCCGCCCATCCGCTCGCGCCAGATCTGTGGTCCGTCGCTGAAATAGTTCCGGGTGTGTATGTGTGTGAAAGGTCGCGGGTGAGACTGAAAACAGCTGTCTATCTGTCATCTATCTGTCATCTGTCTGTCGTTGTGTGTGTTTCTGACAGACGCATTGATCCACCGGACCCTCTCTGATCATGTCGAAGCCGCAGCCGATCAGCCCCATGAAGAACTTCTTCGCCGGCGGGTTCGGCGGAGTGTGTTTAGTGTTCGCTGGACACCCGCTGGACACCATCAAAGTAACTATATTCAGTTTTATTCCACTTATTTTCATTATTAATTTGTTTACTTCGCTGGATATTATCAAAGCCAAACTATTAGTCATTATTGTTCATTATTATTAGTCTTAACTCTCAAACCAGCAAGCGATCATAATTCACACTGTACTTTAATCATCACATTTACAGTGTCAGAGGTTAAATATATGCAGGTTTATTGTTATCAAGCACGTTATCACTTTGAGAAAACAAATGGGGAAAAAACACAGAAATGTATTTACAGATGACTGTATATACCAAATATAATACTGAAATACTGCTGTATGAACCCTGTGTTATATATGTTAGTTGTGTGTATGTGTCAGTGGGGTTTTGAGAGAAGCCCTGGACTTGTGACCTTTGACCCAGATCTGTTTGTGTGGTCAGTAGTGTCTTATTGAACAATGTGTGGTCATGTGATCGTCATGCGCAGGTGCGACTGCAGACGCAGCCCAAACCCCGTCCCGGTGAAACTGCACTTTATGGCGGGACGTTCGACTGCTTCAAGAAAACCCTGGCAAAAGAGGTGCGCCTGTCTCACTGCGCCTGTCTCACTGCGCCTGTCTGACTGCACCTATCTCACTGTACCCGTCTCACTGCACCTGTCCCACTGCACCTGTCTGACCACACCTGTCTCACTGCACCTGTCTGACCACACCTGTCTCACTGCACTTGTCTGATCACATCTGTCTCACTGCACCTGTCTGATCACACCTGTCTCACTGCACCTGTCACTGCACCTGTCTGATTACATCTGTCTCACTGCACCTGTCTGATTACATCTGTCTCACTGCACCTCTCTGACTGCATCTGTCTCACTGCACCTGTCTCACTGCATCTGTCTGACTGCACCAGTCTCACTGCAACTATCTCACTGCATCTGTCTGACTCCACCTGTCTCACTGCATCTGTCTCACTGCATCTGTCTGACTGCACCTGTCTCACTGCACCTGTCTCACTGCGCCTGTCTGACTGCACCTGTCTCACTGCACCTGTCTTATCTGTCCCACTGCACCTGTCTGATCACATCTGTCTCACTGCACCTGTCTCAGTGCACCTGTCTGATCACATCTGTCTCAGTGCACCTGTCTCACTGCACCTGTCTGATCACATCTGTCTCACTGCATCTGTCTCACTGCATCTGTCTCACTGCACTCGGCTCACTGCACCTGTCTGATCACATCCATCTCACTGCACCTGTCTCACTGCACCTGTCTCACTGCACCCATCTCACTGCACCCTTCTCACTGCGTCACTGGTGACTGCGCTGCAGACAGCTGGACGGTGATGCCTGTCTGTCTCTCTGTCTGTCTGTCTCTCAGGGTTTGCGGGGGCTCTATAAGGGCATGGCGGCCCCCATCATCGGAGTCACGCCCATGTTCGCCGTCTGCTTCTTCGGATTTGGACTCGGGAAGAAACTGCAGCAGAAAACACCCGACGACGCTCTGACGTGAGGCGCTGCAGATCAGATTCATTCAGTTATTATCTGTTGGTTTGGAGGTGAAGCAAAATCATGCAAATCAAGCAAAATCATAGATTAAAAAGTCTAATAATTTTGTGTGTGTGTGTGTCAGGTATCCGCAGCTGTTTGCCGCCGGTATGCTGTCAGGTGTTTTCACCACGGCCATCATGGCTCCAGGAGAGAGGATCAAATGCCTCCTGCAGGTGAGAGACACACACATGCTTCACTATTCCACCTGCGAACCTGTGTGTGTGTGTGACGAGTGTGTGTGTTCAGATCCAGGCGGCGTCCGGGGAGGTGAAGTACGCCGGGCCGATGGACTGTGCCAAGCAGCTGTACAGAGAGAACGGCATCCGCGGCATCTATAAAGGAACGGCTCTGACGCTCATGAGAGGTACAGACACCGCAGTGACACCGCTTCACTTTACACACACCGCTTCCCTATACACACACCGCTTCCCTATATACACACCGCTTCCCTATACACACACCGCTTCCCTATATACACACACCACTTCACTATATACACACCGCTTCACTTTATACACACCGCTTCACTTTACACACACACCGCTTCACTTTACACACACACCGCTTCACTTTATACACACACCGCTTCACTTTATACACACCGCTTCACTTTACACACACACCGCTTCACTTTATACACACACCGCTTCACTTTATACACACCGCTTCACTTTACACACACACTGCTTCACTTTACACTCCGCTTCACTTTACACACACCGCTTCACTTTACACACAGCGCTTCACTATATACACACCGCTTCACTTTACACACATACTTCACTTTACACACACCTCTTCACTTTACAAACGTTATCATTAACATTCTTCATTCGCTTCCAGTGATGTCATCTGTACAGAATCAGTGTGTAATGTTACTTGATATTGATATTTGTTATCATGTTATTTTTATTTTACTCTTTACAATAAGGTTTCATTAGTTGAACCAGCGTTCAGTTGGTAACTAAAAACTAGAAACTAAAACTATTAAAAACATTTCTGCTAATTATAAAGCTGAAATAAATCAAATCTAAGTATTAGTTGAAAAACTTGCATGAAAGTTAGAAATGTGTTAGGTGTGATGCTGATGTCAGATGATTGACAGCTGTCACTCTGTGTCTCAGATGTGCCGGCCAGTGGAATGTACTTCATGACGTACGAGTGGCTGAAGTACACACTCACGCCGGAGGGCAAGAGGTCAGTTGGGTCACATGACCCCTGCTTATTAATATTCAGAAATGCAAATCTGCCCTACGCCGATCCATCATGAGCTTCGGCCCCGTGTGTGTGTATAACCAACAGCCCGACGGAGCTCAGCGTTCCCAGCATCCTGTTTGCCGGCGGGATGGCAGGGATCTTCAACTGGGCCGTGGCGATTCCTCCCGACGTGCTGAAGTCTCGTTTCCAGACCGGTGCGTGAGCTGCGGTGGCGTGCTTCAGGATCCGCCATCTGACGCAGAAGGTCTGACGCATGTTTGTGTTCGATCCGCAGCTCCAGAGGGCAAATATCCCAACGGCTTCCGGGATGTCCTGAGAGAGCTGGTACGGGAGGAGGGCATTGGCTCGCTCTACAAAGGCTTTAACGCTGTGATGCTCCGAGCGTTCCCAGCCAACGCGGTACGTCAGCACGTACAGGGTCATGTGACGCCGACTCTCATGACTCTTCACTCTCTTTTCCTCAGTTCTCACTCATTTCTCTCTTTGCTTTTGCTGATGATATAATGCTTCTATTTAAATCACCAGAAATGAACATACAACCAATACTACGAAATAATGTATATTAACACGTCACAATAGAAAAAAATCTTCATGGAATAAAAAAAAAAAGCTTTATTTTCTTAAAATATAATTTCTTTTTTTTTCTTTTTCCATAAATGCCACATAAAAAAAGAAATCATTCTTTAGAAAATCCAAATTATGAGATAATTCAATTGACAAAAAAATTTAGTTTTGTAATAATTTTTTACTTAGTATGTCATAATTTCTACTTTTTATCTCATAAATACAACTTAAATTTACTAGTTTGCTTTTATGTCATATCCCATAATTACAACTTTAATTTAATAATTCACTTTTATATCATAATTTCACCTTTTTATCTCGTAAACTTTTATGTCATAATTTCCTCTTTATATGTGTTGATTATGACTAACCCAAGGCTTGGGCAGGAAATGTGAGCTGGACGCGCTGAGGTTCGATCTGTCCCACTTACAGTCGCTCAATAGCATTGGCGTGTTTTCCGTCTCCCCTCAGGCCTGTTTCCTGGGCTTTGAACTGGCCATGAAGTTTCTGAACTGGATAGCTCCAAATCTGTGATCCAGGGGAACCGGACCGGAACCAGATGTGACACGGGAACACGCGTGAGACGGCGTACGGATGGATACGGGACGGTCCCAACAGAACAGCGCAACGGACTGTAGCACATGTTAATGAATGTCTCGCTGCTTTATGATTTATTTGAGAGGATTTTAATCTATAATAGTGCCTTATAACGACTGTGAGCCGATTTCTGCCTTCAGGGAAAGTGTATCATGTAAAACCCATCAACCGTTGACAAACCTCTGTCTGGACACGAGCACATGACCGTGTCTACAGTACCGCTGTACTCCTGACAGGAATTCAGTGCACAGTCAAGGCCTCTTGTTTTAATTGTTTTGTTCATTATGTGTAATTCTCAGTTGTTATCACCTACATCATGTACATAAATAAATGTATATTGATCATTTTCATACGATGCTGTATTGATTTGTGTGTTGAGTTTTTCCCGCCGCTGACCTCACGTCATCGTACCTCAGTTTAATTTGAGTGAATGAGTGTTTCCTGTGCAGCTTTAACATGAGAGGAGACTGCTGATGAAATGGGCATAAAAACAGAAGGTGTAAAGCCGACCAGCAGTCGTGATGTGTTCTGAGGACAGACAATATTTTCCGCTGCGATGGTCAGTGTCGATCCGTCACGAGTCGATGGTCCTGCCCACTGGGAAGATCCCGGTGAAAACCAGTTTTGCCGAGCTGTTTGAATAGTTTGAAGCACAGACACCGGGCGCGTGTGGTTATTGAGCGGTGTCTCCGAGAGCAGCGTCAGGATGAGCCTGGAGGTCCCGGCGGGGCTGGCCGAGCTGCTGAAGGGGTACACGCTGGAGGTGCTGAGGCACAGGCCCGCGGACCTGCTGGAGTTCGCCGTGCAGCACTTCACCTGCCTGAGGGAGCGCCGGAGCTCCACCCGCTCCAGCCGCTCTCCGGTGACCCGCGGCGTGGCCTTCGACCAGGACTCCGCCCCGACCGACTCCAGCGAGGAAGAGGAGGAGGAGGAGGAGGAGGAGGAGGAGGATGAAGATGACTTCCCAGATGATTTCACTTTCAAAGGTGGGCGCGCGGAACTTATCGTTATGAACTTATAAAGTTATGAACCGATGCGTGACGATATCTATGTATCTTAAACTTCCAGACTTTTGTCAAGTGTAATCAAACACATGCCTGTCTCTCACTATGTGCTGATGAAATACACCGCCAGGCCAACAGAAATCATCCTGGAATATGGCCACGATGTGTCTTCCTACATGGCTGTTTAAGAAATGAAAAGCTACACACGCCATCGGTTAGGGTTAGAAGAACTGTTGCCAAACATAACATAATCACTGCAATAATGATCCAATCAGAAACTCTAAAGCATTTGCCTGTTTAAATCCAAACAGATTCAGTCTGTAGATGATGGGAATATTTTTATTTTGCTCCTGTTTTCATT
>JBAPCB010000128.1:0-186396 GCA_039654105.1 Coreius guichenoti | reverse complement strand
CCTCAGCGGAAGCAGGTAAGTGTTGCATTGCGCACTCAGACCCCACTTCGGGCCGCGATGCCGTCCGTGTCGGGTCCCTGCACTCCGCTGCGCTGCCCCGCTGCGGGTACGTCTGTGGTGCCGTTGGTCCCGCTGGTTCGGTCGCTGGGAGCCTGGTTAGCGCTCCCCAGCCCGTCCCGCTGGCTCATCCGTACTATCAGACTCGGCTATGCGATTCAGTTCGCTCGGCGGCCCCCCAAGTTCAGGGGCGTTCACTTCACCTCCGTGTCGAAGGAGGACGCCCCCGTGCTACGGGCGGAGATCGCAGTCCTACTGGCGAAGGACGCGATAGAGCCGGTCCCTCCAGCCGATATGAAGACAGGCTTCTACAGCCCGTACTTCATTGTACCCAAGAAAGGCGGCGGGTTACGGCCAATCTTGGACCTGCGGTTCTTGAATCGGTCCCTTCACAGGCTGCCGTTCAGAATGCTAACGCAGAAACGCATCTTCAGGTGCATCCGTCCCCAAGATTGGTTTGCAGCGATCGACCTGAAGGACGCGTACTTTCATGTCTCGATTCTCCCCCGACACAGACCGTTCCTACGCTTTGCGTTCGAGGGACGGGCATATCAGTACAGAGTCCTACCCTTCGGGCTGTCCCTGTCGCCCCGCGTCTTCACGAAGGTCGCGGAGGCGGCCATTGCTCCCATGAGAGAGCGTGGTGTTCGCATTCTCAACTACCTCGACGACTGGCTGATTCTGGCTCAGTCGAAGGCACAGTTGTGCGAACACAGGGACATGGTGCTCAGTCACCTCAGCCTGTTGGGACTTCAGGTCAACTGGGAAAAGAGCAAACTCTGCCCCGTGCAGAGGATCTCTTTTCTCGGTATGGAGTTGGACTCGGTCAATCTGACAGCGCGACTCACAGAGCAGCGCGTCCAGTCGGTGTTGAACTGCTTGAATTCGTTCAAATGCAGGACAGCGGTACCACTGAAACATTTTCAGAGGCTCCTGGGGCATATGGCATCCGCAGCCGCAGTGACGCCGCTCGGATTGCTTCATATGAGGCCGCTTCAACACTGGCTACACGACCGAGTCCCGAGATGGGCGTGGCAGAGCGGCTCATTCCGTGTCTCAGTAACACCGAAGTGTCGCCAAACCTTCAGTCCGTGGTTGGACCCTTCGTTCCTACGGGCAGGAGTTCCCCTAGAACAAGGTGCTCCACGGATGCCTCATCCACCGGCTGGGGGGCCACGTACAACGGGCTTGCAGTTTCGGGTCTGTGGACGGGGCCTCAACTGCAATGGCATATCAATTGCCTCGAGTTGTTAGCAGTTCGTCTTGCGCTGGGCCGCCTCAAAGGGCCGCTACGAGGCAAGCACGTTCTGGTCCGTACGGACAACACTGCGGCCGTTGCGTACATCAACAAACAGGGTGGTCTACGCTCCCGCCGCATGTCACAACTCGCCCGCCATCTCCTCCTCTGGAGTCAGAAGCATCTGAGGTCGCTTCGTGCCATTCATATCCCGGGCCTGCTCAATCGTGCAGCCGACGAGCTCTCACGACAGCAAGTGCTCCCAGGAGAGTGGAGACTCCATCCCCAGGTGGTCCAGCTGATCTGGAGTCGCTTCGGGACCGCACAGGTAGACCTGTTTGCCGCCCCGGACACGTCTCACTGCCAGTTGTTCTATTCCCTGACCGGGGGGACCCTCGGCTCGGATGCGCTGGCACACAGCTGGCCCCGGGGCCTACGCAAATATGCGTTTCCCCCAGTGAGCCTTCTTGCGCAGACACTGTGCAAGGTCAGGGAGGACGAGGAGCAGGTCTTGCTAGTTGCGCCATACTGGCCCAACCGGACCTGGTTCCCGGAACTAGTGCTCCTCGCGACAGCACCTCCTTGGCCCATTCCTCTGAGGAAGGACCTCCTGACTCAGAGACGGGGCACCCTGTGGCACCCGCGTCCGGACCTCTGGAAACTCCATGTCTGGTCCCTGGACGGGACGCGGAGGTTCTAGGTGGCCTACCACAGGCTGTGGTAGACACCATCACTTCCGCCAGAGCCCCCTCTACGAGGCACCTCTACGCGTTGAAGTGGAACCTGTTCGTCGAGTGGTGTTCTTCTCGTCGAGAAGACCCCCGAAGATGTTCGATCGGCTCTGTGCTTTCCTTCCTGCAAGAAGGGTTGGAGCGAAGGCTGTCTCCCTCCACCCTCAAAGTGTATGTTGCCGCTATCGCCGCAAATCACAGCATGGTCGAAGGTAAGTCCCTAGGAAAGCACGATCTGGTCGTCAGGTTCCTGAGGGGGGCGAGGAGATTAAATCCGCCTCGCCCTCACTCTATACCCTCTTGGGACTTGCCCCTGGTGCTAACCGCATTACAGAGGGCTCCCTTTGAGCCTTTGCAGTCAGTAGAGTTAAAAATCCTGTCCTGGAAGACAGTACTCCTGACTGCATTGGCTTCCATCAAGAGGGTAGGGGACCTGCAGGCATTTTCGGTCGACGAATCGTGCCTGGAATTCGGGGCGGGTAACTCTCATGTAATCCTGAGACCCCGGCCCGGATATGTGCCCAAGGTTCCCACCACTCCCTTTCGGGACCAGGTGGTGAACCTGCAAGCGCTGCCTTCGGAGGAGGCAGACCCAGCCCTGGCTTTTCTCTGTCCCGTTCGCGCTCTGCGGACTTACGTGGACAGAACGCAAAGCTTCAGGACCTCAGAACAGCTCTTCATCTGTTACGGAGGCCAGCAGAAGGGAAAGGCTGTCTCCAAGCAGAGGATGGCTCACTGGATAGTGGATGCCATCGCCTTGGCGTATGAAACCCAAGGCGTGCCCTGCCCGCTTGGGTTGAGGGCCCACTCCACTAGGAGTGTGGCCTCTTCCTGGGCGCTGGCGCACGGCGCCTCGCTGACAGATATATGTAGAGCTGCGGGCTGGGCGACACCTAACACGTTCGCTAGATTCTATAGCCTCCGTGTAGAGCCGGTTTCTTCCCGTGTGCTCGCTTCAAATAGCCAGTAACACCGAAGGGCCCGTTCTAGTGTCGGCTTGCTGCGCCATTCCCCTCCTCATGGACCGGATACGTGCGCTGATATGCTCCAGTCGAGTTCCCCAGCACGGCGAACCCTGTTGAGTCCTCCGCAACCCGTGGCAGTCAGACGTGGCGGAGCGTCCGACGCCAGGTCTAACACTCGTATGCATTGGTGAAACTTGTGTTAGGCTGGGTATCCATATGTTGTGACCCCTACGGCGGTCCCATATGTGTATTCTTCCACGGTACGGCTCCCTACGGCGAGCCCGTGTCTTTCCCTTGGCAGAGCTCGCTCTGCCGTCTCTGTGCGGTGTAGTCTCCCGCCTGCATTGGCCGGGGCCATCCCTGGGACTTCCGTATGTTGTACTGCCCACGGCCAGTCCATACATGTATATTCCACATGATACCTCCCTACGGGTAGGATGTGGCTTCCGCAGCGGCCCCCCGGGGCACGCTTTCCCAGCATTATCCAATACTCTGCTGAGTGGGTCTTGCGGAACAGCAGCAGTGACTCTCCCTGCGTAAGTTCCCCGCCCCGAACAGACGGGGGTCTGAGGGGCTTTCGCTGGGCGCTGGAAGTGGTAGTAACTGTGGCGTTTTCCATAGGGATCCCAATTCGTCGGTGACGTCCGACGTACGTCGAACGTGACCGACTGAAAGGGAACGTCTCGGTTACGTATGTAACCCTCGTTCCCTGAAGGAGGGAACGGAGACGTACGTCCCGTCGCCACAGTTGCTGTACCATCACTGCAGCGGCCGAGTCACTAGTTCGGCTCCTCAGTGAAAAACAAATGTGCGCTGCATCCGCTTCCGCTTTATACCCGCGATGCGGGGCGGAGCGCGAGATGCAAATCTCGCACCCCAATGGCCATTGGCCCGTTCTCTATACACTCGAAGCTAATAGGGGCTCCCAGAAGTGATCCCAATTCGTCGGTGACGTCCGACGTACGTCTCCGTTCCCTCCTTCAGGGAACGAGGGTTACATACGTAACCGAGACGTTTTCTTTAACAGAACTTGATATACTTAATGAGTGTTGTTTGTATACATGCACAATATACAAACATATCTAGTAAGGTATACATGAATGCATATTGTATGACAGAACCAACGGTTAATGTAACCTCACCTATACCATTGTAGCAAATTAGCTCAGAGGGGAAATATTAATAATTATTCATAACTCATTATCAGTTTAAATAGATTAACTTGATGTGGCTACATTAACATTACAATCAATCAATCAATCAATCAATCAGTTTATCCTATGAACGTTCAGTATTGATTATTAATTAGTTCTAAGAAAAGGATATTTTTCATGGCCACAGAAAAATAATTCTTCCTTTGTATTTACATAAGCGCTTAGAGCGCATAACAAGATCGATCATTTAAGTGACAATTTGTTTGCAGACAGGGAGTCAGAACCAACATATATTGTGCACAAACTTTAATAACTAAATCGTGGACAAGATTAAACAGACATGAAACATACATACACAAAACATACATGGCAAGAGGCAAAGTTAAAATGGTTAGAAGAACCGGGTCAGTACAGATGGATGAAGTTATGCAAAGAGTCTAAACCTGGGAGAACCATCCCTGATAAGCTCCTTTGTCGGAGCAAAGCAGTTTACAGTTTTACTAACTACACAGCGACTTGTATTTCTTAGTACATTACTTGCGTTTGCCCAGGAAGGCGTCCAGATATACGGTCGCAGGAGAAAGTCTTGATGGTTCCGTCCGATGGTTTTGCAGTTGCGATCGTTTCCTTCTGTGTTGAGCGAAGGAACGACTGTGAACTTGCATGGTTGTTTTGACTCCATCGAGGTTGAGGAAGTTGCACACGGCGTGAGGAGTTTGGGCCTGCTGGCGGCATCGGGTTTCCTGTCCCACAGGTTCTGTGTGTGTAGACCCACCATGCATGGTGGCCTGCCGGGCAGAAGCCCACAGGCACAGCATGTGTTGTAAGTGCGAGGGAGAAGAGAGGGCATGGGTCGGCAGCATCTCTCTTAAGAGTCTTAGAAAAATCCCACCCTCGACAGTCGGGTTGACCAATGGGATTGTTGGGCTTTTCCAGCGGGAAATTCCTCTGTGGGAGATTTATGGCTCTTTATTTCAAGCAGGATTCAATGGGTCTGTGCCCATTTATACTCCAATTAATGCAACAAACACATACTGCCTCTTACAAAGAAGTGACATACATGAAAGTGTAAGTCGTGAAGTGAGCATTAATTTGATAGGAGACGCCACATATATGAGGTTACATGAACTAGCAAGTTGCTCATAAGACATGCATAAATGAAATAACATACAAGGGACACTTTACAAGACAGTTATATGCGTACATACAAATGTCCTGGAGTGCATGTTCATTTATAGACGGTTTGTCAATAACTTGAGGCAAAAGCATGTGTTTTACAGGCTTTGTGTCTTAACTATGGCCTTTTCCATGTGGCCACATTTTTTAGGGCCATAAAATGTCTTATCAGTTGGTATCCAGGGTAACTGAGGACCTTTCTCTTTTGTGTTGGGGGAAGGTCTGTTATATATTTACAAGCATATTTGTTAAATGTAACAGCCGATTATGTGTCTGATTTGCCTCAGTCGCTACACAGTGTTTGTTGTCTACGCAGTTGTAATATAAAGATGGTTATGTATATGATATATAGATACCTGTGCAATATAGTAGTGTTACAAGAATCTTTAATAGTTTCTTCATCGGCCACCAATAGAGGCCGCACATGCAAATGTTACTCATTGCACAGCTGAAACAAAAGAGCTGAAAGTCTCCAACAGAGGAATATTCCCGCTTGGAGATTCGACCTTTCCCATTGGTCAAACGACCCTACTGGGCGGGACTTCTCCCAAAAGCTTTAAAGAAAGACGCACAGATCTGCTCGCTCTCTCGCCTACGACAGACACGCTGCGCCGCCGGGCTCTGGCCCGGCAGGCCACCAAGCATGGTGGGCCTACACGCACATCAAACCAGGTGCGGACTCCTCGACCATGGCGAAGTTCAAACTAACCGTGCAAATTCTTCATATCTTCATCGGGCAACAAAGAAGAAACCGATCGCAACCTCAGCAGCATGGGACGGAACTATCAGGACTTTCTCACGCGACTGTGTATCTGGACGCTTTCCTCCCCCGCGAAGGCACAATGCAAGTAAAGTACGCTAATTCGCTGTGTGGTTATTAAAGCTGCAAGCTCTTTTGGTAACAAAGGAGTTTGCAGGAAGAAACTGATGGGTTTTTCTAAATGCTGGACTCTTTTGATAACCTCATTCTTGACTCCCGTTTTCCTACTTCAATCTATCAATTTCCATCTGACCAAGGTATGTGTGATTCATGTGCATGTGTTTGTTTTAGATTAGTTTTGTTTGTAATTTAGTTAATAAAGATTGTGCACAATACATCTCTGATTCCGACTCCCTGCTGCAAACAAATTGTCACTTAAATGATCGATTTTGTTACATGCTCTAAGCACTGTAAATGGTAAGGAAGAGTTATTTTTCTGTAGCCAGGAAAATTTATCCTTCTCTTAGAGCTAAATTAATAATCAATACTGAGTGTTCACCGGATGAACTGGTCAATTGATTGTAATGTTTATGTAGCTACATCAAGTTAATCTCATTAACTAGTTCAAATATTCATAATTAATCATAATGAGTTATGAATAATTATTAATATTTCCCCTTTTGAGCTACAAACCCGATTCCAAAAAAGTTGGGACACTGTACAAATTGTGAATAAAAAAGGAATGCAATAATTTACAAATCTCATAAACTTATATTTTATTCACAATAGAATATAGATAACATCAAATGTTGAAAGTACATTTTGAAATGTCATGCCAAATATTGGCTCATTTTGGATTTCATGAGAGCTACACATTCCAAAAAAGTTGGGACAGGTAGCAATAAGAGACCGGAAAAGTTAAATGTACATATAAGGAACAGCTGGAGGACCAATTTGCAACTTATTAGGTCAATTGGCAACATGATTGGGTATAAAAAGAGCCTCTCAGAGTGGCAGTGTCTCTCAGAAGTCAAGATGGGCAGAGGATCACCAATTCCCCCAATGCTGCGGCGAAAAATAGTGGAGCAATATCAGAAAGGAGTTTCTCAGAGAAAAATTGCAAAGAGTTTGAAGTTATCATCATCTACAGTGCATAATATCATCCAAAGATTCAGAGAATCTGGAACAATCTCTGTGCGTAAGGGTCAAGGCCGGAAAACCATACTGGATGCCCGTGATCTTCGGGCCCTTAGACGGCACTGCATCACATACAGGAATGCTACTGTAATGGAAATCACAACATGGGCTCAGGAATACTTCCAGAAAACATTGTCGGTGAACACAATCCACCGTGCCATTCGCCGTTGCCGGCTAAAACTCTGTAGGTCAAAAAAGAAGCCATATCTAAACATGATCCAGAAGCACAGGCGTTTTCTCTGGGCCAAGGCTCATTTAAAATGGACTGTGGCAAAGTGGAAAACTGTTCTGTGTTCAGACGAATCAAAATTTGAAGTTCTTTTTGGAAAACTGGGACGCCATGTCATCCGAACTAAAGAGGACAAGGACAACCCAAGTTGTCATCAGCGCTCAGTTCAGAAGCCTGCATCTCTGATGGTATGGGGTTGCATGAGTGCGTGTGGCATGGGCAGCTTACACATCTGGAAAGGCACCATCAATGCTGAAAGGTATATCCAAGTTCTAGAACAACATATGCTCCCATCCAGACGTCGTCTCTTTCAGGGAAGACCTTGCATTTTCCAACATGACAATGCCAGACCACATACTGCATCAATTACAACATCATGGCTGCGTAGAAGAAGGATCCGGGTACTGAAATGGCCAGGCTGCAGTCCAGATCTTTCACCCATAGAAAACATTTGGCGCATCATAAAGAGGAAGATGCGACAAAGAAGACCTAAGACAGTTGAGCAACTAGAAGCCTGTATTAGAGAAGAATGGGACAACATTCCTATTCCTAAACTTGAGCAACTTGTCTCCTCAGTCCCCAGACGTTTGCAGACTGTTATAAAAAGAAGAGGGGATGCCACACAGTGGTAAACATGGCCTTGTCCCAACTTTTTTGAGATGTGTTGATGCCATGAAATTTAAAATCAACTTATTTTTCCCTTAAAATGATACATTTTCTCAGTTTAAACATTTGATATGTCATCTATGTTGTATTCTGAATAAAATATTGAAATTTGAAACTTCCACATCATTGCATTGTTTTTATTCACAATTTGTACAGTGTCCCAACTTTTTTGGAATCGGGTTAGTAAATTACCTACAATTAAGTAATATATTAATTGCTATTAATTAAATGACATCATGTATTAATTCCCTAATAACATATTATATTAACTAATAGTGTAAATTAATGTGTTAATTACCACAATGGGTCAAAGCCATGCATTTCAACTTCCAGTTGTCTGCTTTAATCATTAGCTAACGATTTGCAAAGGTATCATTGTTATGACTTTACTTGTTGAGGCACATGACTATTAACTAAGTAATATGTCATTGTGGTTATGACTTTTGAATTAATTTTGAATTTGTTAATAGTCATGTGCATATATAGTTAATATAATATGTTATTAGGGAATTAATACAATGACACATTTAACTAATAACAATTTAATGATTACTTAATCTATTAATCATATAGAATCTTCATTAGTTGCTGATGTAGTAATTATTAATAAATGGTTTAGTTCTTCATGAGTCATACATTAACTTATGATTATCTGTGCATTAGTTAAGCATGAATTAATACATATTAGTGCACCCGTATTGTAAAGTTTTACCGATAATTCTAGCAACCTCCGAATATGGTATTCTGTTCTTTACACAAATGAGGTCATGAGGTTAAAGACATTGTCTTTGACACATAACAAACTTTGGTAAGGGTCACAGGTGAGTCATACATTTTGATCTGGGGCGCTGTTGAATTCTTCTGGAGTCAACCCCTTTGAGCACAATTAGATAAAAAAAGGCAATATCTTTTCCTTTCAAGGCTGAGTTTTTGTCAGGACTTCACTGGAACAGAACATGAAAACTACATCCACACAGGGAACATAATAAAATTAAGAATAAAGTTCAAACCGACAATTCTCTTTCTACAAAATGTAACTCTTGATTCATATGGTTGTATAAGCAAATTAGTCAATTACAAAACAAGTACAAAAATGCTAAATGCTTAAACAGTTACTGCACTCCTAACATGGGTCAGACCCTCTGTCACCTCTCAGATACAGAATACGGACATTGCCTGTAACATAAATACAAGAATAGATACACTGGTTTTAAGAAAATAACATTTACAGCCTGATTTCATCAGTAGATTGTTCTATCTTTCCAATGTTTAAGTTGGTTTGAAGATTTAATGCAATTTGAAATGTATCATTATAGATGAAGATGGTGGATTTACAATCCCTCTTCTTGTAATATATATGTAATTGGAAATCATGGTTTGTGTGTGTTTAGTAGCCTAAATGTTTGATGTTTTTATGATCTGTATTTTGAGCTTTTGCCAGCTGTTAGCATTTAAGTTTGAGACAGAATTGAGACATGGTGGACAGGGAGGTTTAAATTTATTTTTGAGCATCCCATCAACCACCAAATCAAAGAGTACATTTGTATTGTATGTATTGTATTGTATGTGCCATTGTGAGAATAACATGTAATCTGTAATCAATAAAGTAACTGTAGTCTGAGTATTTTAAAATGTAATTTAACCAGCCAGTTCTCCTCTGGCCGACGAACAAATAATGTATGATTAGGATTCTGGCAACATTACAGGTCAGAAGTCATATTAGATCAATAGATATTCGTAGGATTATTCGAAAGATTGGAGTCGTCACGCCAGGGACGGGTTTAATGAGGATGTCGTGTCGATGCGGTATTTACAGGGGGTAGTTTAATTGACACGGTCTCTACACTTCAGGGATATGGTCGTCATGGCCAGGCTAAGCTCCACCATCTGGTCTGGATATGGCCCGGATTCGGCCGACTGCAGTAAACCTCGGGATAAACAGAGAGACAAACATTAGCGTAGATGCCATTCTTCTTATGATGTAACGAGTACATCAGGTGTTATTGGAAGTGTTCCCGGTTCCGGCTGACCTAGTTAATGCAGCCTAAAACAATCATTTCACTGATTTGAATAATAGAAATTAAAAATGTTTTATGTGTATGCCATAGTAAAGAGATGTGTTTTTAGTCTAGATTTAAACTGACAGAGTGTGTCTGCTTCCCGAACAATGCTAGGAAGACTGTTCCAGAGTGTAGGTGCTAAATAGGAAAAGGATCGACCGCCTGCAGTTGATTTTGATATTCTAGGTATTATCAACTGGCCAGAATTTTGAGACCGCAATAGACGTGATGGAGTATAATGCGTTAAGAGCTCGCTCAAGTACTGGGGAGCTAAACCATTTAGTGCTTTGTAAGTAATCAGCAAGATTTTAAAATGTATACGATGTTTAATAGGGAGCCAATGCAGTGTTGCCAGAACCGGGCTAATATGGTCATACTTCCTGTTTCTAGTAAGAACTCTAGCTGCTGCGTTTTGGACAAGCTGCAGTTTATTTATTAAGCGAGCAGGGCAACCACCCAGTAGAGCATTACAATAATCTAGCCTTGAGGTCATGAACGCATGAACTAACTGTTCAGCATTTTGCATTGAAAGCATGTGCCGTAATTTAGATATATTTTTAAGATGGTAGAATGCAGTTTTACAGATGGTAGAAACGTGGCTTTCAAATGAGAGATTGGTATCAAAGAGCACACCCAGGTTCCTAACTGACGACGAGGACTTGACAGAGCAGCCATCGAGTGTTAGACAGAATTCTAGGTTACTACTTGTGGAGTTTTTTTTTTTTTTTTTTTTTTTTTTTGTCCAATGATTAAAAATTCAGTTTTTTTTTTTTTTTTTTTTTTTTTTTTTCTGAATTAAGTTGCAGGAAATTACTAGTCATCCAATTTTTTTATATCAGCTATGCATTCCGTTAATCTTGTGAATTGGTAAATTTCGTCAGGGCGTGAAGAAATATAGAGCTGAGTATCATCAGCATAACAATGAAAATTAACGCCATGCTTCCTAATAATATCTCCCAGTGGTAGCATGTACAGGGTGAAAAGCAACGGTCCTAGCACTGAGCCCTGCGGTACTCCATACTGAACTTGTGTTCGGTGTGACATCTCTTCATTTACTGCTACAAACTGATAACGGTCAGATAAGTATGATTTAAACCATGCCAATGAAATTCCACTAATGCCAACATAATTTGAGTCTATTCAAAAGAATGTTGTGGTCGATAGTATCGAATGCAGCGCTAAGATCGAGTAACACTAACAGAGAGATACAACCACGATCGGATGATAAGAGTAAATCATTTGTAACTCTAATGAGAGCAGTCTCAGTACTATGATACGGTCTAAATCCTGACTGGAAATCCTCACAGATACCATTTCTTTCTAAAAAGGAGCATAATTGTGAGGACACTGCCTTTTCTAGTATTTTTGACAGAAAGGGTAGATTTGAGATTGGCCTGTAATTGACTAATTTTGTAGGATCAAGTTGCGTTTTTTTAATAAGTGGTTTAATAATAGCCAACATAAAAGTTTTCGGTACATATCCTAATGTCAAGGATGAATTAATGATATTAAGAAGAGGATCTATGACCTCTGGAAGCATCTGTTTTAGTAGTTTAGTCAGTATGGGGTCGAGCATACATGTTGTTGATTTTGATGATTTAACGAGTTTAGCCAATTCTTCTCCTATAGCAGTGAATGAATGTAATTTTTCCTCAGTGACACTACAATGCACTGTCTGATGTGATACTGTAGTAGACGGCTGCATGGTTATAATTTTTTTCCTAATATTATCAATCTTACAAGTAAAGAAGTTCATAAAGTCATTACTGCTGTGCTGTTTACAAACATCAGAAGGTGAAGCTTTATCTTTGGTTAATTTAGCCACTGTATTGAATAAATACCTAGGGTTGTGTTTGTTTTCTTCTAAGAGAGTCGAGAAATAAGCAGATCTAGCAGTTTTTAGGGCCTTTCTGTATGCAATCATGCTCTCTTTCCACGAAATGCGAAAAACTTCTAGTTTTGTTTTCTTCCAGCTGCGCTCCATTTTTCTGGCTGCTGTTTTAAGGGCCCGGGTGTGCTCGTTGTACCACGGCGTTGGACTATTTTCTTTAATCTTCTTTAAGCGCCGGGGAGCAACCGTGTCTAAAGTGCTGGAAAAGAGCGAGTCAATAGTTTCTGTTGCAACATCGAGTTCCTCTAGGCTATCTGGGATGCTGAGGAGATGAAACTGATTAGGAAGATTATTTACAAAGAAATCTTTAGTCGCAGCAGTGATAGTCCTGCCATATTTGAAGTGAGGGGACGGCTTTGCAGCCTTTGCTAAATTAAGTGTACATGATACTAGATAATGATCTGAGATGTCATCGCTCTGCTGCAGAATTTCAATGGTATCAACATTTATTCCATGTGACAGTATTAGGTCTAACGTATGATTACGGCGATGAGTGGGTCCTGACACGTGTTGCCTTACTCCAATAGAGTTTAGAATGTCTCTGAATACCAATCCCAATGCGTCTTTTTCATTGTCTACATGGATATTAAAATCACCAACAATTAGGACTTTATCTGCAGCCAGTACTAACTCTGATAGAAAATCAGCAAATTCTCTGGTAAAGTCTGTATGGTGCCCTGGAGGCCTGTATACAGTAGCCAGCACAAATGTCAAACGGGATTTATCAATTTCACTACATAACGTTACATAAAGCACCAAAACTTCAAAGGAATTATATTTGAAACTAGACTTCTGAGTAATACCGAAGATATTATTATAAATTACAGCAACACCTCCCCCTTTACCTTTCAGACGCGGCTCATGTTTATAACAATAATCTTGGGGGGGTGGACTCATTTAAAGTAATGTAATCGTCAGGTTTTAGCCAGGTTTCTGTCAAAGACAGCACATCTAGGTTATGATCTGTAATCATATCATTAACAATAAGCGCTTTTGAGGAAAGGGATCGAATATTCAGCAGCCCGAGCTTTATCATTTGATCATCTGTATTATATCTGTTGTTTATTTGTTGGACATCAATTAAATTTTTACCGTTGAATGGTTTTGATGGTTTTTTTTGTATTTACTGATTCGTGGAACAGACACAGTCTCTATGTGATATCTAGGTGAAAGAGTCTCTATGTGCTGGGATTTATCTGACTTCTGTGACTTGAGACAGCTAGCAGGCGGTCGGGTAAGCCAGTCCGTCTGCTTCCTGACCTGGGCCCCAGTTAGTCAAGGTTTAGCTCTAAGACTATGTGCCAAATTACTAGAGAGAAGAGCTGCACCATCCCAGGAAGGATGAATACCATCTTTTTTCAACAGGTCAGGTCTGCCCCAAAAGCTTTTCCAATTGTCTATGAACCCTATGTTATTTTGCGGACACCACTTAGACAACCAGCCATTGAGTGATGATACGCTGATACGATGATATAGATGCACGCTGGTCTGTTATTACATTTTCACGCCCCTAATCATGACACGGAACAAAATGAACCGTGATTGGCTGCGTTACATGTCAGTCAAACGTCCTCTTGGGCGTTCATTGACCAATGAAAGCTGCGATAGAGTCCAGACCTCCTGCTGTCCGTCTGAAGTTCTGGCTATGCGAGACAAGTCAAGTCACCTTCATTTATATAGTGCTTTTTACAAAACAGATTGTTTGAAAGCAGCTTTACAGTGATAATAGGAAATTAATGGGAGAGAAATTGTTTTGGCTGTACAGCAGCTTGTCCAGCTAAAGTAAGTTTTTGATTGATTCATTTCTGTTGTAAAAAATCATTAGTTATTTACTTTGGGGCCACTTGCACGACACCATTTTCAAGTAAAATAGAAAACTTTTAATGCGTTCTGGCCGTTCATTTGCATGGCAACAGTGTTTGGTGGCTTGAGAACGCAAACTTTGAAATTGGTTTTGAAATAGTTTTGAAATGATACCGTTATCATCTTCGTGTAAACTTAAAAAAAAAAAAACAGTGAATCTGAGAGAATGGTGATGGTATGCACGTAAGCTTTACGTTTAGTCTATAGGCAAGCGCGTTTGAATACGTATGTGCACAGGCATGTAGTTTTTCTTTATAAAATGACCGCCAAATTACTTGTCTGGCATGCTTAATACAATATTTTTTTATTTATTTATTTATTTATTTTTTTTTTTTTAAATCGTTTCCGCAGATCCATGTGGACGGGACTCATTTTGAACGTTTTTATCTGTACAGAGGGAAGTTGAAGTGAAGTAGGCCTTCACAGGGGAGAGTAGTTGACACGGTCTCTGCTGACACTTCAGGGCTGCATTGTGGTCGTGTCTAGGCGCAGGTCCACCATCTGATCTGGATACGTCCTGGATCCGGCTGACTGCAGTAAACCTTGGGATAAGAGAGAGTGCAGATGCCATTCTTCTTATGACGTAACGAGTATAGATGTTATGGGAAGTGTTCCCGGTTCCGACTGACCTAGTTAATGCAGCCTAACAACTGTCACCCTACAAAAACTGCAATCTCCATCAACAGTAAACTCTGTCCTTTCAATGGTAATGCAAATGATGAGTGGATTTCAGATACAAACAAGAAAGTATCTAAATTCAAAAACCAGAGAGATTTAAAATGATCTCATTGACTTCTAATATTAAATAATCATAATGATGATGATAATAATAGTAAAAATATGAATCATAGCCTAATAACTTGTATTTTCTTTCTGTGGTTATTGTAGAGCTGCTTCAACAGATAGAGTCACTGTGACTCTCGAGCACAGTAATAAACAGCAGTGTCCTCTTCTCTCAGACTCTTGGCTTCAAGATACTGTGTACTTTGAGACACATCCTCACTCAATGTGAAGTGATTTTTCACAGAGTCTGCATAAGTAAGATAATCAGAGCTAGAACTCCTGCCAGAGTTTACTCTCCCAATCCACTCCAGAGCTTTCCCTGGTTTCTGTCTGATCCAGTGCATGAAGTAGTCTGTCATTGTAAAACCAGATATTTTACAGGAGATCTTGACTGTTTCCTGCGGTCTCTTTATCACAGCAGGTGACTGATCTAATCGGATTTCATCACCACTGATACCTGTGGAATAAAAGACATAAATCATATTAACAGTGAGCTTCTATCAATCAAAGTGATGTTTGCTAGAATAACACAAATGTCAAAATTACCTTGTTGAGATACAATCAACATAAAGATGAAATGCCAAAGGCTCCTTGACTCCATTGTCAAAACGTTTGTTATACGTAAATGGTGCTCATTTAATTTCACTGGACAGTGAACAGTGAGCTGGATTTGTGTTTTATATAGAGGTAAATTATCACATTTGCATAGTGTGCTTTCTCAGGCCTTGCATATGATTATTATTTATGAAAATAGGAGGAGTTACTAAATCTAGAATTGTTTATGGTGGACTCAAATTTAGCTATGTTTTCCTCAAGTAATTTAAATTATGTCAGTATGCTGGTTTTTGATTGTTTATCAGAATGTATGTGACAATGTAAAGAAAATAATTGTTTGATAATTGTGTTAAGTCTTCAGAAAAATTTTTAATTTTTAAGTGACTGACTCCCCCTTGTGGAGCTCTGCTGCTATAGTAGACTATATTAAATACATTGTGATACATTTCTACAATACGCTTTTACACACAGTTTTTATTAATAATATAAATTATATTAATACAAGTTTTATTTTTTATTCTATTTATTGTTTAACCAAAACATAACAAATAGTATTTATTTTCACTGACTCAAAATAATAATGTAAGATGTCATTACATTAAGTCCACTTAGTTTGTGTGTGTGGTAATATGATCATGAGCATGAAGCAGGTATTGAGTGTGTTGATGATCTGCAGATCTGTTTTTGTCAGTTTCTCACTTTGAGCTGAGCCACTGTGTCTGTCTTTGCACAGTAATACACAGCTGTGTCCTCAGTCTGCAGGGTGCTGATGTCTAAGTACAGCTCATTCTGGACTGTGTCTCTGGAAATAGTGAAGCGACTCTTGAAGGAATTTCCAGAGTTTATTGATCCACTGCCCCATATGATCCCAATCCACTCCAAGGCTTTTCCAGGAGGCTGCCTGATCCAAGCTGTGCCATAGTCTTTGAGGGCATATCCAGAGATCTGACAGGACAACCTGACTGATTGACCAGGAGCTTTAATCTGTGCAGGAGACGAGGTCAGTGTGATGCCAGAAACATCTGTAAAAGACAACAACATACTGTGAGAGTCAGTCATACTTCCAGTAACATTTCATCTGTTTCTAACTATATAAATATTTGAATAATTACAGTCAGCAACAGAAAGATTCACTTTTCTGATGTGACTGAATGAATCCACTCACATGGCACAAAGGCACATAAAATGAGTAGAATTTGACTCATGGTTGATTTCAGAATCAGACAGGACATCCACTCAGCTTTTGTCCTAGTGTTAGTGGACTGATCCTCTACTCAAGGAAACTGACACTCTTATTTAATCATGTGAATGGTGAACATTTGCATATTATTAACCAAGTTAAATCAGGATACGATTTTGTAGCTTCAGCTTCTGTGACCTATGTTTTCATAAAGTGTTTGCATCTTTGGTTTGCATAGACTAACAACATTATGTTGTGATACAGTTTACATCTATCCATATATGCTATAGGCCTATATAGGCTTACATTATTTCTTTTGGCTTAAAACTGGGCATAATCCACTCAAAAGATCATCAGGCAAGGTATAGTTTTTATTTTTGGGTGAACTATTCTTTTAAGGGCCAGATTTACGAAACAGGGCAAATTAACGAGAGCCAATGATTTTGTCTGAGCTATGGAGGAAAAAAAAAAAAAATGTTTTATATATATATTATCTTTTTATTGGTCTCATCTTATCATTCTAGTGTTTCTGTTTGCTATTAGAATGACAAAAAGTTTTAAAATTTACATTTTTAGGCTGCTCTGTCTCAGTGGCCTAACAGAGCTTGTCATTGTCAAAATGATCGAGCTGGCCAATCAAATCGAAGGCGGGTCTTACTGCACTGTGTCTGTCACAATGCAATAAGAGTTCATGGAAAGATGTAAGTATTAGACAACTGACCATTTCACATTTCCGGGTTTCTCAGAAGCGGAAGTTTTCATAGTTGGGTAAAATAGTTGTGAATGAAAGACTGCATTTAAATATATTTTTGTGTTCCCCTTTGCTAAAATAGCAAAAAAAAAGCCGTTTTGATTCGAAAATATTAGATTATGATTCATGTAGGCCTAATTCATAAATGAATGTGATGAGACAAGTTTGCGTTTGACATATTGATATTAGACATACAAATACGAGTGAATGTGTGGACATTTTAAAAAAGTATTATTTGAAAATAGTTTAAATTGATAACTACTTAACTAATTTGACCTAGAAATTATTTTACCAATCTTATTTATTCCCTTACATCACTTTAAATCCTTTAATTATTTAATTCCTTTATTATTATTATTATTATTATGATGATGATGATAATAACCTCTAATCATAGGCTCCCCCTAGAAACTCCTACAGATGCATATGCAATAAGGTCAGACCCAAAATAACTGCATGACTTTAGTAAATCCAGTAGTTTTTTTTTTTTAATGCCAAAAGAGGGTTTCATTTTTCTATAGTATTGTGTTTTGAACTAACACAATTTTATTGTAATTGCTCAGATGATATTTGTGATTTGTGAGAAGTAATTAATGTAAAAAAATTAACTTACATTGTAAAGCTCCGGTGGATTATATACATAGTTCAGGCATGAAACTCTAACCGAATGATTGGTTCTTCCAATGCCGTGGCACCAGCCAATCAGAAGTACTTCCAAATCCACATAATCATATAAATTGTACCCAGCCTGCGATTGGCACATTGCGCGATTATGAAAGCTTCTGTTATCCCTCTGCCTCCCTAGTGCCACCTGAGAGATCTGCTACAGGGGTTTTTACCATTTTTTGCAGCAGCCTTTCCTTTGTTTGTTGTTTTTGACTAAGCTGAACAAATTATTGTATTTGCTCAGCAGCAGCGTAGCAGATCTCGTCCACCAAAATCAAGCCTATGTACAGTGGGGAGAACAAGTATTTGATACACTGCCGATTTTGCAGGTTTTCCTACTTACAAAGCATGTAGAGGTCTAATTTTTGTCATTGGTACATTTCAACTGTGAGAGACGGAATCTAAAACAAAAATCCAGAAAATCACATTGTATGATTTTTAAATAATTAATTTGCATTTTATTGCATGACATAAGTATTTGATCACCTACCAACCAGTAAGAATTCCGGCTCTCACAGACCTGTTAGTTTTTCTTTAAGAAGCCCTCCTGTTCTCCACTCATTACCTGTATTAACTGCACCTGTTTGAACTCGTTACCTGTATAAGACACCTGTCCACACACTCAATCAAACAGACTCCAACCTCTCCACAATGGCCAAGACCAGAGAGCTATGTAAGGACATCAGGGATAAAATTGTAGACCGGCACAAGGCTGGGATGGGCTACAGGACAATAGGCAAGCAGCTTGGTGAGAAGGCAACAACTGTTGGCGCAATTATTAGAAAATGGAATAAGTTCAAGATGACGGTCAATCTCCCTCGGTCTAGGGCACCATGCAAGATCTCACCTCGTGGGGCATCAATGATCATGAGGAAGGTGAGGGATCAGCCCAGAACTACACGGCAGGACCTGGTCAATGACCTGAAGAGAGCTGGGACCACAGTCTCAAAGAAAACCATTAGTAACACACTACGCCGTCATGGATTAAAATCCTGCAGCGCACGCAAGGTCCCCCTGCTCAAGCCAGCGCATGTCCAGGCCCGTCTGAAGTTTGCCAATGACCATCTGGATGATCCAGAGGAGGAATGGGAGAAAATCATGTGGTCTGATGAGACAAAAATGACTGCACCGTATTGAGGGGAGGATGGATGGGGCCATGTATCGCGAGATCTTGGCCAACAACCTCCTTCCCTCAGTAAGAGCATTGAAGATGGGTCGTGGCTGGGTCTTCCAGCATGACAACGACCCGAAACACACAGCCAGGGCAACTAAGGAGTAGCTCCGTAAGAAGCATCTCAAGGTCCTGGAGTGGCCTAGCCAGTCTCCAGACCTGAATCCAATAGAAAATCTTTGGAGGGAGCTGAAAGTCCATATTGCCCAGCGACAGCCCGAAACCTGAAGGATCTGGAGAAGGTCTGTATGGAGGAGTGGGCTGAAATCCCTGCTGCAGTGTGTGCAAACCTGGTCAAGAACTACAGGAAACGTATGATCTCTGTAATTGCAAACAAAGGTTTCTGTACCAAATATTAAGTTCTGCTTTTCTGATGTATCAAATACTTATGTCATGCAATAAAATGCAAATTAATTATTTAAAAATCATACAATGTGATTTTCTGGATTTTTGTTTTAGATTCCGTCTCTCACAGTTAAAGAGTACCTATGATAAAAATTACAGACTTCTACATGCTTTGTAAGTGGGCAAACCTGCAAAATCGGCAGTGTATCAGATACTTGTTCTCCCCACTGTATATTCCATGCCCCATGCAATTAATGTTGGTTGAAACAATCCACTCCAAGTGCTGTCATGACTGAAATGTAAATAAACACAGACAAATGTTTGTTGCATTCAGATTTTGCTGTACAGTACTGTAGTTGTATTTGTCACTGTGACTGTCTTGCACAATAATATACAGCAGTGTCTTCATTCTTCATATTATTCATCTGCAGATACATCTGTTTCTTGCTGTTGTCTCTGGAGATGGTGAACCGTCCCTGAACAGACTGAGAGTAGTGTATATAACTACTGCCAGATGAGATGTATGCCAGCCACTCCAGACCTCCTCCTGCAGCCTGTCTGATCCAAGCCAAGTTCTGGTCACCACTAAATCCAGAGGCTGTACAGGTAAGTCTGTGAGATCCTCCAGGTTTAATGACCACTGACTCAGACTCAGTCAGTGTCTGACACCAACAGACTGAAAAATGAACAATTCAACATTAACATTTACAACAGTACACATGAATAAGTCTGATTGTCAACAGGTTTTCAAGAGCCCTTCTTACATTCTGTGAGAGCAAACATGAAGATAAAACCCAGTTTAGACACAATATCCATTGCCATGTTATGAAAAGAGGAAAGTCATAAACAAGTTTTGTGTCTGTAGATGAATAGAGTGGGGGCTTTTAAAAGGGACAAGTAGGTTTGCATAGACTGCCCTCTAAAGGTACATTTACATACTGTGCCCTTATTAACCTCTGTAACCATGTCTGCCCTTAAGTGTAGGCCTTGTTTGTTATACTTATTTACTAGCTCAGACTTGCAGTATAATTGTCATAAATTCCCTGTGTTTGTGGACTCTTTTGTTATTTCCTGCCTTGTGTTGTAGTCCTTTGCAGTTTTTCACGTTGATTAGTTTTCCCAGGTGTTTCCCATTTACCACACCCCCTTGTTATCTTGTTAACCTTGTTTCCCTTTGTGTGTATATATATACCCCAGTGCTTCAGTTGTTGTTTGTCGTTCGTTGCTTCTGTATGTGTGTTCCTGTCATTGCGCTCCTGCCTGTTTTTGCATACCCTTGTTCTTGTATCTACTGTTGATGTTGTTTATTAAATCATTCATGCTGCATTTGGATTCTCACTCCGCTTCATCCCTGCTCAAACGTTACAATAATTACGTAGCAGTGTTAAGTGGGTACATTTTTAGTTGATCCAAATCCTTATCCAATCCCAGAATCTGAAAACTTTACACGTTCCCCAAAGCGTACAATTTAAGGCAAAAATAGAGGTTTATTACTCATAATTAAGTGGTTTGGGTGTGAACACTGATCACTTATTGCATGAGTATTTTTACATGCATTAAAGTTGACATTTATTAATGAGGGATGACTGTTTTTTCAGTTTTTCTATGTGAATTATTTTTGAATTGTGTGGCACAAACAGTTTCTCCAAAGCACACAAGTTTATGAACGGCACAGCAGCCTCTTGTGTTACTGTGTTTTTCGGGCACAGTAATAAACGCCAGTGTCCTCAGCCTGCAGATTTGTCATGTGCAGACACACCTGCATTTTACTGTTGTCTCTGGAGATGGTGAATCGTCCTTCAACGGTTTTAGAGTAAAATTTGTCATTGCCGCTTGGAGCAGAAATATGTGAGATCCACTCGAGCCCTTTTACCTTCAGCCTGTCTTATCCATGAAATATCTGCACTGCTAATGCTAAATCCAGAGAAAGTACAGGTCAGTTTATGATTGTTCCCAGGTTTGATGACGACTGACTCCGACTCAGTCAGTGTTTGTCCTTTGCACACTGTTAAAAAAAAGAAGAGAATTTATGAGATACTTGATTTTTAGCAATAAAGTGAAGAATAGACATGACTCGACAGCAAAGAGATGAAAATTTAACAAAATATATATGCACTGAAATGCTTAATCTTACTTACTGTCCATAGAGATTAATATGATTATGAAACAAGAAGTAATTCTGAGGACCATTTTTGCAGCAGTTTTTGTTAAACCTCTCACTGACAAAACACTGAAAAGGAGATAAATATGAAGAGTTTATAAGGCAGAATGTACATTTGAAATTGCATAGCCCATCCTCCAGCAGATTTTATATCAATAAAAGGAAGGTCAGACCAAAAGAAAAAAGAAATTCAACCTTATATCTGGTTCATCTTGCTCATTGTAAATGATATTTGCCAGTACAGTGCACTAATTCACTTGAAATGTTTATTTTTATGGAGATATAAAGATTAGTGTTTCTTACTGTGGAAATGTATAGTACATTTTAAAACAGAGTTGGTATGATTGAATATTGTTGACTCGGTCAAGTCAAGCTTTGTCATTTATGATTTGAGTTCAGGGCTCTCACAGCCTGGGGAAAAAAGCTGTTGAGCAGTCTGGTGAAGTGAGCTGTGATGCTCCGGTACCGTCTTCCTGATGGTAGGAGCTGGAAGAGACTGTGGGAGGGATGGGTGGGGTCCTTCACGATGCTGGTGTCTTTGCGGAAAATGTCCAGGATAGAGGGGAGAGGGGCACTGATGATCTTTGCAGCCGTATTCACTGTCCGCTGGAGGGTCTTGCGGTCTGCTGCACTACAGTTCCCATACCAGACAGTGATGCAGCTGGTCAGCAGGCTCTCAATGGTTCCCCTATGGAATTTGGTGAGGATGGGTGGAGGGAGACTTGAGTGTTGTGCCTTCTTGGAGAGTGACGTGATGTTGGTGGTCCAGGTGTGATATGCACCCCCAGGAACTTAGTGCTGCTGACTCTCTCCACAGTCGAGCTGTCGATGGTCAGTAGGGGGTGATCAATGGAGTTTCTTCTGAAGTCCATCACAACCTCTTTTGTCTTTCCCACATTGAGGGACAGGTTGTTATTGCCACACCATACCGCCAGCTGTGCCACTTCCTCTCTGTAGTGCGTTTCATCGTTGTTGCTAATGAGACCTACCACCGTTGTGTCATCAGCGAACTTGATGTGGTTGGAGCTGAACTTGGCAGTGCAGTCGTGTGTCAGCAGCGTGAAGAGCAGCGGGCTGAGCACACAGCCTTGTGGGGCACCTGTGCTCAGTGTGGTAGTGCTCGAGGTGTTGTGGCCGACACGGACTGACTGAGGTCTTCCAGTTAAAAAGTCCAGTATCCAATTACAGAGGGATGAGTTGAGGCCCAGCAATTTTAATCTACTGATAAGCTGCTGAGGGATTATTGTGTTGAATGCTTAGCTGAAGTCGAAGAACAGCATTCTTACATAAGTGTCCTTCTGTTCTAAGTGGGTAAGAGCCACATGGAGGGTGGAGGATATTGCATCGTCTGTAGAGCGGTTTGGACGGTATGCAAACTGGAGCGGATCAAGTGTGTTGGGGAGGCTGGTTTTTATGTGGTGCATGACTAACCTCTCAAAGCACTTCATGATTGGAGTCAGTGCTATTGGACTGTAGTCATTTAGACAGGACACAGGTGATTTCTTTGGTACTGGTATGATGGTTGTGGATTTGAGACATGTAGAGATGACTGCCTGGCTCAGCGAGGTTTTGAAGATGTCTGTTAGGACATCTGTCAGCTGTGCAGCACAGTCTCTCAGTACACGGCAATATACAGTCTCAATGTACAGTCAAACAATATAGCCTATTATTTTCAGATTCATTTAGCTAATGCTTATGTATGATACAGTACACTCAATGCAGGTTATGTATCTCACTCAATGATCATTCCTCCCAGCATTGAATCTATTATCTTTATGACCTTCCTTCATTACCAGCTCAGGCCTTCATACTCTCATTTATTTGGGAAGTTGTTTATACAGAAGTATTAAAAATATTTTAAACAACATTTCTAAACAAGTAATGTGTTGAACTGTGGGTACATGTGCAGCAGTAATTGCTTCAGTGATCTCATGTATGAATAATTTTTGTTCAGCCCTGCAGTCTTTTGTGTAACTGTGAGTCTCTGGCACAGTAATAAACAGCTGTGTCTTCAGTCTTCAGGCTTTTCACCTCTAAATACAGCATGTTTTTACTGGTGTCTGTGGTGATGGAGAACTGGCCCTGTAGAGACTGAGCGTAATATACACTTGAGCCATGTATACGACCGATCCACTCCAGTCCTCTCCCTGGTTTCTGACGGATCCAGTGCATCCAGTAGCTGCTCATTGAGAATCCAGACACACTGCAGGACAAAGACACTGATTCTCCTGGTCTTCTCACCACAGAATCTGAGGAAGTCAAAGACTGACCACTAACAGCTGAAAAACATGGAAAATTAACATTAGTTTATTTAGAACAGTGCACCTTTATTTGAGAAGAATTGAGTGTTTCTCACATGAAATAATCAGCAGCAGAACTCCATGCAGTAGCATTTCCATTATCACAAAACTGTAAAATGATGAGCAAAATATTTAGTTGCACTGCAGCTGCAGGACACAAACACTGACTGAGAATTTGTAGTACTTTTAGAGTTTGTGTTACACTGACCCTCCCTAAATCATGTCATTTGCATACAAAGGCAAAACAAGGTAACTATAGCAAAACTGAGAAAACTTTTGTTATTTCTCAGAAATGTTTTGTATTTTTAAAGTGTTTTGTTTTTTTTGTTTTTTTTTGTTTGTTTTTTTTTAAATAGTAAATGTTGGATGTTTTTATGATTGGTGTTTTGTGCTTTTGGTAGCTGTTAGTATGTCTGTTAGTATGCCTTTCGTTGTCCATACAAAGAAAGTCAATGCATACAATGTTGTCACATCTGCTATTCCAGAAACAAGGACAGCATTGCAATTATTTAGAAATAAAAGATGAAATAAAGAAAATAATGAAAGCAATCACTGAATGAAGCCTAATTGTTAAGACATTAAGAAAGGGGACGCAGGTTCAAACCTCAACCCTACATTTACAGAACTGTCAAATAGCAAAAATTTTGTCTAAGCTCGGTAATTATCATATTGTATTTCTTTTGTATGGAGCATGTTGCATATTTTGTTCCACAGGACGTGAGTAGATGACAAACTTTGCTGTTTAAAGCAAATAATCTGGGGAAGGTGCAACTCATCTGGTTTTAGACAGTGTTTTAGACAGACACTTTGAAAATGAACATGCCATTAATTACTGACCCACATGCCATATCAGACCTGTATCAGACTAGACTTTTATCTTGTGGAACAAAAAAAATTTTAGGAAACCTGTTCATGCTGCTCTCAGCAAAATAAAAGATGACCAGCAGATCTCCGTTAATGATAAAAGGCTCCATAAAATGAGTCCATTTGACTCATTACTCCATGCAAGTCTCCTGAAGATATTTGATTTCTTTGTGTAAGTATAACAAATATTTAATTAGTTTAATTTATTTACTGAAAATCTTGCTGTCCATCATTGCTCTCAAATCGTATTTCATCTTTGAGCAGGCCTATTTATAATATTTAGTATCTATAAAAACACTAAGGAACTGTCAGGTTTATGTTCTGTTTTGGCTTAGTTTTGTGCTCCCAGGTCCTGTGTTTATTTATTGTCTTCCTTCGTTGACTTAGGCTGTGTTCGAAATTGCCCCCATAGCATCATTCACTGTTCCCTACATTACTCCACTAATATAGTCCACTTGAAGGAGTGACTGAAAATGAGTGAGTAAATTCGGACACTGAGTGCTCTGGAAGGGCTGACGCTTTTGCATAGTTTGTGCTTGCTGTTTAATAATCATTTGAAACTTAGCAAACTGGCAGCTCAAGTAGGGCTGGGCGATATGGCCAAAAAAGGATCTCGATAAAATCTTTTCATATCAGTCGATATCGATAATTAATTATCACGATAAATGTCAAATATTTATTTCTTTCAAATTTAAAGGCAGATTTTTGCCCCTAAGTGAAAGTTGTAGAAACCAGACTGTTACTTGTGGTTTTAAGCTACTTTTTATTGTCAGAATATGACAAACACTTCACGTTTTTTAATTCCTTACACTTTTCCAGTAATTTTCTCAATATACTCCTATAAATTTTTTCAATAGAAAAAATGAATGTCTTAGTTTCTGCATGTTCTAATAGGTGATATTGTTTCTAGTCATGAAACAGGTTTGTGTTGCCTGACTTTGGCATATATCTTCGGCACAGTTTGCAGTGCAGGCTGCAGTATTAATAATATTACATGTTTTGTCTTAGAAATGCACATCTGTCAGTGAGTTGACAGTAGCAGTAGCTTGAATTAGGATGCAGATGTAAATTTGTTCATTAACAAAAACATGGACATCTGTAAAAATTGTAACAACCTCATTTTTACATGGTAAAATTTAAATATTCTGACTGAGTTTTATTAAAATTAACCATTGGTCTTCCATAGTATCGTACATTTAGATCATGATAGCCACAGTTAAAAACACGCATATAGCTCATCACTGCCTTGGTAAAATATATCTATATGGTTTCTATGGTATTTGTATGAAAAACAGTAGGACTAGCCTAAAAACATTTAGTATAAATGCACAAATTCTATAGCTCATTCACAAAAAAATACTGTAATATTCCATTACTCCTTTTAATACATATCATTAATAATATAATTCAATTCTATATGAATAGAATATCCCACATTTCTGACACAGTACCATGTTGCAGTTAGTGTTATCCATGGTGGTAGTAGTAGGAAATCCATGGTAAATTATGGAGATTTGTAGATCGAAATGCCTTCTGACTGTATCGTTGCTGCTGTTTGTCAGTGCTGTTTAATCTGGCTTTAAACTAGTTTAAGTCACCGAGACATTTGTGTTTTTCGTTGAATGCACGCGCTTCTCACTGGATCTCGCAGCACTGTTTAGTGGTCGCGTGACCGAGACCGATCCGTTTGGACTTTGACCAGAGCGGATAAATGGTCTGTGTGACGTGGTTCAAATGAGTAACAATTCGTGCTACCTTTTATCGACAAATTCGTCGTCTTTGGATGATAACTCAAGGTTAGTTTCACTTTCGATTTAACGTTCGTCGCCGCTTCCACTCATTTTTTTTTTTTTTCTTCTCGTGTCGAGTTTTCTTTGCCAGTAGAGCGTGTACTTTTGATGTGCAAGTTAAAAGCTGCACGCTGACTGGCTGTTGTCGCGTTTATTTCTGCTGTGTGATATGGGTGTTAAAGTAATACATATCGTGTCTGCCTTTTAACGTATTGTTTGTTTATTCTTATAGTTCAGAGACATAGTAGCTAATTATGATTTTTTTTTTTTTTTTTTTTTATCATAATTAGCTTATTTACTGATTCTTTGACTGAAAACCTTTTCAAAAGATCATCATTCAAAGATATTCATTTAACTTACCAATTGTAAAAATCACACAGTGGAATGCTACAGAGCTTAACTACATTAATGAATTACATTAACATTTAAGAGAATTTTTAGCTAGAATAAAAACATTTTTTTTTTTTTCTTTAAGATGATATATCCTTATATTGGGTAAATGTAAATGAAGCCTGTGAAAATAAATCTGTATTGTTAAAGGGTTAGTTCACCCAAAAATGAAAATTAGCCCATGATTTACTCACCCTCAAGTCATCCTGGGTGTATATGACATTCTTCTTTCAGACGAATAAATAAGTTACGTTAAAAAAGTCCTGGCTAATCCAAGCATTATAATGGCAGTGAATTGTTGCCTTGTCAATGAAGTCCATAAAAGTGCATCTATCCATCATATAACTGCTCCACACGGCTCCGGGGGGTTAATAAAGGCCTTCTGAAGCGAAGTGGCGTGTTTGTGTAAGAAAAATATCCATATTTAAAACTTTATAGACTAAAATAACTTACTTCCGGTGGATTGCCATACGCATCGATTTACCGCAAAAGAGTTGGCCACAATTATTGGCACCCTTTTATTAAATACTTTTTGCAACCTCCTTTCCCAAGATAACAGCTCTGAGTCTTCTCCTATAATGCCTGATGAGTCTGGAGAACACCTGACAAGAGATCAAAGACCATTCCTTTATACAGAATCTCTCCAGATCCTTCAGATTCCAACATCCATGCTGGTGCTTCTCTTCAGTTCACCCCACTCATTTTCTATAGGGTTTAGGCCAGGGGACTGGGATGACCATGGAAGAAGCTTCATTTTTGATGTTTGTTTTGGATCATTGTCCTGATGGGAGATCCAACCACGGCCCATTATAATAATTCAAGCAGAGGCTTTTTATCTGTTTACTAGAATCCATGATTCCAGAAATCTGAACAAGATGTCCAGGATCTCCAGCAAAAAAGTAGGCCCACAACATTAAAGATCCAGTGGTACAGTGGGGAGAACAAGTATTTGATACACTGCCGATTTTGCAGGTTTGCCCACTTACAAAGCATGTAGAAGTCTGTAATTTTTATCATAGGTACTCTTCAACTGTGAGTAACGGAATCTAAAACAAAAATCCAGAAAATCACATTGTATGATTTTTAAGTAATTAATTTGCATTTTATTGCATGACATAAGTATTTGATACATCAGAAAAGCAGGACTTAATATTTGGTACAGAAACCTTTGTTTGCAATTACAGAGATCATACGTTTCCTGTAGTTCTTGACCAGGTTTGCACACACTGCAGCAGGGATTTTGGCCCACTCCTCCATACAGACCTTCTCCAGATCCTTCAGGTTTTGGGGCTGTCGCTGGGCAATACGGACTTTCAGCTCCCTCCAAAGATTTTCTATTGGGTTCAGGCCTGGAGACTGGCTAGGCCACTCCAGGACCTTGAGATGCTTCTTGCGGAGCCACTCCTTAGTTGCCCTGGCTGTGTGTTTCGGGTCGTTGTCATGCTGGAAGACCCAGCCACGACCCATCTTCAATGCTCTTACTGAGGGAAGGAGGTTGTTGGCCAAGATCTCGCGATACATGGCCCCATCAATCCTCCCCTCAATACGGTGCAGTCGTCCTGTCCCCTTTGCAGAAAAGCATCCCCAAAGAATGATGTTTCCACCTCCATGCTTCACGGTTGGGATGGTGTTCTTGGGGTTGTACTCATCCTTCTTCTTCCTCCAAACACGGCGAGTGGAGTTTAGACCAAAAAGCTCTATTTCTGTCTCATCAGACCACATGACCTTCTCCCATTCCTCCTCTGGATCATCCAGATGGTCATTGGCAAACTTCAGACGGCCTGGACATGCGCTGGCTTGAGCAGGGGGACCTTGCGTGCGCTGCAGGATTTTAATCCATGACGGCGTAGTGTGTTACTAATGGTTTTCTTTGAGACTGTGGTCCCAGCTCTCTTCAGGTCATTGATCAGGTCCTGCCGTGTAGTTCTGGGCTGATCCCTCACCTTCCTCATGATCATTGATGCCCCACGAGGTGAGATCTTGCATGCTGCCCCAGACCAAGGGAGATTGACCGTCATCTTGAACTTCTTCCATTTTCTAATAATTGCGCCAACAGTTGTTGCCTTCTCACCAAGCTGCTTGCCTATTGTCCTGTAGCCCATCCCAGCCTTGTGCAGGTCTACAGTTTTATCCCTGATGTCCTTACACAGCTCTCTGGTCTTGGCCATTGTGGAGAGGTTGGAGTCTGTTTGATTGAGTGTGTGGACAGGTGTCTTTTATACAGGTAACAAGTTCAAACAGGTGCAGTTAATACAGGTAATAAGTGGAGAACAGGAGGGCTTCTTTAAGAAAAACTAACAGGTCTGTGAGAGCCGGAATTCTTACTGGTTTGTAGGTGATCAAATACTTATGTCATGCAATAAAATGCAAATTATTTAAAAATCATACAATGTGATTTCTGGATTTTTGTTTTAGATTCCGTCACTCACAGTTGAAATGTACCTATGATAAAAATTACAGACCTCTACATGCTTTAAGTAGGAAAACCTGCAAAATCTGCAGTGTATCAAGTACTTGTTCTCCCCACTGTATACGTCTGTCTATACGTCTGTCTATACGTCTGTCTATACGTCTGTCTGTCTATATTTCTGTATCTATACATCTATCTGTCTGTCTGTCTGTCTATACTTCTGTCTATCTATCTGTCTGTCTGTCTATCTATACCTCTGTCTATCTATCTGTCTATCTATCTCTGTCTATCTACGGTTAAATATACAGTGGGGAGAACAATTATTTGATACACTGCCGATTTTGCAGGTTTGCCCACTTACAAAGCATGTAGAAGTCTGTAAGTTTTATCATAGGTACTGTAGCAAATTAGCTCAGAAGGGAAATATTAATAATTATTCATAACTCATTGATTATTCATTATGATTAATTATGAATATTTGAATCAGTTAAATTGATTAACTTGATGTAGCTACATTTAACATTATAATCAATCAGTTCATCCTGTGAACGTTCAGTATTGATTATTAATTAATTCTAAGAAAAGGATATTTTTCATGGCCACAGAAAAATAATTCTTCCTTTGTATTTACATAAGCGCTTAGAGCGCATAACAAGATCGATCATTTAAGTGACAATTTGTTTGCAGACAGGGAGTCAGAACCAACATATATTGTGCACAAACTTTAATAACTAAATCGTGTACAAGATTAAACAGACATGAAACATACATACACAAAACATACATGGCAAGAGGCAAAGTTAAAATGGTTAGAAGAATCGGGTCAGTACAGATGGATGAAGTTATGCAAAGACTCTAAAACCTGGGAGAACCATCCCTGATAAGCTCCTTTGTCGGAGCAAAGGAGTTTACAGTTTACTAACTACACAGCGACTTGTATTTCTTAGTACATTACTTGCGTTTGCCCGGGAAGGCGTCCAGATATACGGTCGCAGGAGAAAGTCTTGATGGTTCCGTCCGATGGTTTTGCAGTTGCGATCGTTTCCTTCTGTGTTGAGCGAAGGAACGACTGTGAACTTGCATGGTTGTTTTGACTCCATCGAGGTTGAGGAAGTTGCACACGGCGTGAGGAGTTTGGGCCTGCTGGCGGCATCAGGTTTCCTTTCCCACACACGCAGGTTCTGTGTGTGTAGGCCCACCATGCTTGGTGGCCTGCCGGGCAGAAGCCCACAGGCACAGCGTGTGTCGTAAGTGCGAGGGAGAAGAGAAGAGAGGGAAAATCTGTGTGAAAAAGAGTCTGCAAGAAGTCCCACCCTTTATGATCGAGTTAACCAATGGGATTGTTGGGATTTCCCAGTGGGAAATTCCTCTGTGGGAGATTTATGGCTCTTTATTTCAAGCAGGATTCAATGGGTCTGTGCCCATTTATACTCCAATTAATGCAACAAACACATACTGCCTCTTACAAGGAAGTGACATACATGAAAGTGTAAGATAGATAGACAGATAGATAGACGTATAGATACAGAAGTATAGACACACACAGATAGACAGACAGAAGTATAGACAGATGTATAGATAGACAGATAGACAGAAGTAAAGACAGATAGACAGAAGTAAAGACAGACAGAAATAGTCAGACAGACAGAAATAGTCAGACAGACAGATACACAGACATATAGACAGACAGAAGTATAGATTGACAGATAGACAGAAGTAAAGACAGACACAGATAGACAGACAGACAGAAATACAGTCAGACAGACAGATACACAGACGTATAGACAGACAGAAGTATAGACAGACAGTCAGTGTAGTGTCGTGTCGTGTCGTGTCTGGACTGAATCACGATGAGTCAATTCGGCTCTAAGCTTCAGAAAGCTTTTAGCTTTTTGACTTTTGCATATAAATTAATGTCCTGGGTGTATATATATGTGTGTGTATATATATGTGTGTGTGTATATACAGTGGGGAGAACAAGTATTTGATACACTGCCAATTTTGCAGGTTTTCCTACTTACAAAGCATGTAGAGGTCTGTAATTTGTATCATAGGTACACTTCAACTGTGAGAGACGGAATCTACAGAAAAAAAATAAGAAAATCACATTGTATGATTTTTAAATAATTAATTTGCATTTTATTGCATGACATAAGTATTTGATCACCTACCAACCAGTAAGAATTCTGGCTCTCACAGACCTGTCAGTTTTTCTTTAAGAAGACCTTCTGTTCTCCACTCATTACCTGTATTAACTGCACCTGTTTGAACTCGTTACCTGTATAAAAGACACCTGTCCACACACTCAATCAAACAGACTCCAACCTCTCCACAATGGCCAAGACTAGAGAGCTGTGTAAGGACATCAGGGATAAAATTGTAGACCTGCACAAGGCTGGGATGGGCTACAGGACAATAGGCAAGCAGCTTGGTGAGAAGGCAACAACTGTTGGCGCTATTATTAGAAAATGGAAGAAGTTCAAGATGACGGTCAATCTCCCTCGGTCTGGGGCAGCATGCAAAAATCTCACCTCGTGGGGCATCAATGATCATGAGGAAGGTGAGGGATCAGCCCAGAACTACACAGCAGGACCTGGTCAATGACCTGAAGAGAGCTGGGACCACAGTCTCAAAGAAAACCATTAGTAACACACTATGCCATCATGGATTAAAATCCTGCAGCGCACGCAAGGTCCCCATGCTCAAGCCAGCGCATGTCCAGGCCCGTCTGAAGTTTGCCAATGACCGTCTGGATGATCCAGAGGAGGAATGGGAGAAGGTCATGTGGTCTGAGGAGACAAAAATAGAGCTTTTTGGTCTAAACTCCACTCGCCGTGTTTGGAGGAAGAAGAAGGATGAGTACAACCCCAAGAACACCATCCCAACCGTGAAGCATGGAGGTGGAAACATCATTCTCTGGGGATGCTTTTCTGCAAAGGGGACAGGACGACTGCACCGTATTGAGGGGAGGATGGATGGGGCCATGTATCGCGAGATCTTGGCCAACAACCTCCTTCCCTCAGTAAGAGCATTGAAGATGGGTCGTGGCTGGGTCTTCCAGCATGACAACGACCCGAAACACACAGCCAGGGCAACTAAGGAGTGGCTCCGTAAGAAGCATCTCAACGTCCTGGAGTGGCCTAGCCAGTCTCCAGACCTGAACCCAATAGAAAATCTTTGGAGGGAGCTGAAAGTCCATATTGCCCAGCGACAGCCCCGAAACCTGAAGGATCTGGAGAAGGTCTGTATGGAGGAGTGGGCCAAAATCCCTGCTGCAGTGTGTGCAAACCTGGTCAAGAACTACAGGAAACGTATGATCTCTGTAATTGCAAACAAAGGTTTCTGTACCAAATATTAAGTTCTGCTTTTCTGATGTATCAAATACTTATGTCATGCAATAAAATGCAAATTAATTACTTAAAAATCATATAATGTGATTTTCTGGATTTTTGTTTTAGATTCCGTCTCTCACAGTTGAAGAGTACCTATGATAAACATTACAGACTTCTACATGCTTTGTAAGCGGGCAAACCTGCAAAATCGGCAGTGTATCAAATACTTGTTCTCCCCACTGTATATGTGTGTGTATATATATGTGTGTGTATATATATGTGTGTGTATATATATAGTGTATATATTGTACAAATACCCAGGTTAGGTATTTCCCTTTTGGGTGATTTAGAAATTTATAATTTGATCATAACACGTTACGATTGATTATGAATAATTAAATATAAATACATATAATTCCCTTTTTGAGCTAATTTAATTTATTAACATATGTAGCCGATTCTTTACGACAGACAGATAGACAGACAGACAGAAGTATAGACAGACGTATAGATAGACAGAGAGATAGATCGATAGACAGACAGATAGATAGGCAGGCAGGCAGACAGACAGACAGACAGACAGACAGGCAGACAGATGTATAGATAGGCAGGCAGGCAGACAGATGTAAAGATAGGCAGGCAGGCAGGCAGGCAGACAGATGTATAGATAGGCAGGCAGGCAGGCAGGCAGACAGATGTGTAGATAGGAAGGCAGGCAGGCAGGCAGGCAGACAGATGTATAGGCAGGCAGGCAGGCAGGCAGACAGATGTATAGGCAGGCAGGCAGGCAGACAGATGTATAGGCAGGCAGGCAGGCAGACAGATGTATAGGCAGGCAGGCAGACAGATGTATAGGCAGGCAGGCAGACAGATGTATGTGCAGGCAGGCAGGCAGACAGATGTATAGGCAGGCAGGCAGGCAGGCAGACAGATGTATAGGCAGGCAGGCAGGCAGATGTATAGATAGGCAGGCAGGCAGGCAGGCAGGCAGGCAGGCAGACAGATGTATAGATAGGCAGGCAGGCAGGCAGGCAGGCAGGCAGACAGACAGATGTATAGATAGGAAGGCAGGCAGGCAGACAGATGTATAGGCAGGCAGGCAGGCAGACAGATGTATAGGCAGGCAGGCAGACAGACAGATGTATAGATAGGCAGGCAGGCAGGCAGGCAGGCAGACAGACAGATGTATAGATAGGCAGGCAGGCAGGCAGACAGACAGATAGATAAACAGACAGACAGAAGTATTGATAGACAGATAGATAGATAGACAGACAGACAGACAGATAGATAGACAGAACTATAGATAGACAGACAGACAGACAGACAGGCTCACCAAGGACAAGTAAATCCAAAACTTGACTTAAATTCAGTCTGAAAGACAGTTCATAAGAATAACACAGAATGACATATAGTGACATAGACTCCCAGTTGCCTTATAGACACCATAGACTCGTTTATCTGCAGCCGGACAACAGAATAAACCATGTATTAATATAATTTCAATGTGTATGTATGGATAACCCTTTAATGATGATGTGTGCAAAAAAATTGAGCTATTCTAAAATTAACTTAGTAAACTTGCCTGTCATTTGTTTCTGAGCTTTCACGTCATCATCGTGTTAAGATGGCAGTACCAAGAAATAAGTGTGTGGTTACATGACCAAACTACCCAACAACGTTAGACCTGCCCAGAACTCATGTAGACATCTTAAATTTGCATTATAAATTTGCTTCATAATAATAGTTGCTTTTTAATACCACACTAAAATATGTGAGGAAAAGTTGTGGTCACAATTGTGACTGGTGGGATTAAATGGGTTAATATTAACAGGTATTTGTATCTAATGTATATACATTCAAAACACTTCAGACTGCCTTATGTAATTTCAGAGGCTCTTCCAGTTTTTCAGCTTGTGTTTTTGAACAGCTGCCTGTATTAGTGTTTTCACAGTGTCTCTTGCACAGTAATACACCGCAGTGTCTTCAGTCTTCAGCTGATTCATGTGCAGATAGAAATTAGAGCTGTCCTTAGATGCTGTGAACCTGCCCTGCACTGACTGAGCTGAGCTCTTAGAAGAATCTGAATAATAATAAATAATCCATTCAAGTCCTTTTCCAGGTGCCTGACGGATCCAATGCATGCTAGTGCCACTAACAGAAAACCCACTGCAGGCACAGGTCAGTTTGTGGGAACCACCTGGAGCCACAACCACTGACTGTTCAGACTGTGTGAGCACAACCTGAGAGTCAATATCTGTGGATAAACCAAAAAATGTACAAATAATCAGGATTATGTATTTAGTTACACTAAGAAAAGTTTATTTTATCCAGGGAATGTACTTACCAGACACTGCGGCCAGCAACAGCAAAAGATACAACGTGAACATGATTTACATCAAGGCAGAACTAGTGAGTCCTCCACTCAACAGTGTAGTTGTTTAAATATGAAACTGACATCGGTTAATTTGCATTAAAACCCTGAATTAGCAAAAACTAGATCTTGAGGCCACTGAGGTTCATTTCATGTACATTTCATGCCACATCTTGATATGGATATAATATTGTCCTTCTGTGACATGAGTAAATGTGATTATTTTAAAAAGCAGGCAGGAGCATGCAACCTCATCTGAGTTTCATTAAACACAGATGTTACGTTGTGTTATGTTCATGTGAAAATAAATAAAGCACTGTAGTGAAGTTGTAGAGTTTCAGTGTGCTATTTGAATGATCAGCCCTTTTCCACCATTGGGCTGTTGTTCTCACGTCTCAAATAGTGGATCAGGCACCTCTGAGATCAAAGGCGATATTGTGTGATTTACACTCACGCACTTTGTTGTTAATACATTGGATATAATTTAAATTGAAAATGTTGCTTTTATATGAAACAATTGATGAACAAGACACCTAAAGTACTGACTCAGACTCAGTCAGTGTCTGACACCAACAGACTGAAAAATGAACAGTTCAACATTAACATTTACAACAGTACACATGAATAAGTCTGATTGTCAACAGGTTTTCAAGAGCCCTTCTTACATTCTGTGAGAGCAAACATGAAGATAAAACCCAGTTTAGACACAATATCCATTGCCATGTTATGAAAAGAGGAAAGTCATAAACAAGTTTTGTGTCTGTAGATGAATAGAGTGGGGGCTTTTAAAAGGGACAAGAAGTAGGTTTGCATAGACTGCCCTCTAAAGGTACATTTACATTTACATACCATGTCTGCCCTTCAATGTAGGCATTGTTCGTTATATTTTTTTATTTACTAGCTCAGACTTGTAGTATAATTACGTAGCAGAGTTAAGTGGATACATTTTTAGTTGATCCAAATCCTTATCCAATCCCAGAATCTGAAAATTTTACACATTCCCCAAAACGCACAATTTAAGGCAAAAATAGAGGTTTATTACTCATAATTAAGTGGTTTGGGTGTGAACACTGATCACTTATTGCATGAGTATTTTTACATGCATTAAAGTTGACATTTATTAATGAGGGATGGACTGTTTTTTTCAGTTTGCTATGTGAATTATTTTTGAATTGTGTGGCACTTTCTCCAAACAGTTTCTCCAAAGCGCATAAGTTTATGAATGGCACAGCAGCCTCTTGTGTTACTGTGTTTTTCGGGCACAGTAATAAACGCCAGTGTCCTCAGCCTGCAGATTTGTCATGTGCAGATACACCTGCATTTTACTGTTGTCTCTGGAGATGGTGAATCGTCCTTCAATTGTTTTAGAGTAATATTTGCTACTACCGCTTGGAGCAGAAATATGTGAGATCCACTCGAGCCCTTTTCCTTCAGCCTGTCTTATCCATGAAATATCTGCACCACCAACTTCAATCCCAGAGAAAGTACAGGTCAGTTTATGATTGTTCCCAGGTTTGATGACGACTGACTCCGACTCAGTCAGTGTCTGTCCTTTGCACACTGTTAAAATAAAAGAAATGAGAATTTATGCGATGCTTGAGTTTTAGCAATAAACTGAAAAATTGACATGACTCAACAGCAAAGAGATGAAAATGAATAAAATATATATGCACTGAAATGCTTAAAAATCAATCTTACTTACTGTCCATAGAGATTAATATGCTTATGAAACAAGTAATTCTGAGGACCATTTTTGCAGCAGTTTTTGTTAAAAATCTCAATGACAAAACATTGAAAAGGAGATAAATATGAGGAGTTTATAAGGCATAATGTACATTTGAATTTGCATAGCCCATCCTCCAGCAGATTTTATATCTATAAAAGGAAGGTCAGACCAAAAGAAAAAAAAAAATCAAGCCTATATCTGGTTCATCTTGCTCATTGTAAATGATATTTGCCAGTACAGTGCATTAACTCACTTGAAAGTTTTATTTTTATAGAGATAAAAAGATAAGTGTTTATCTTACTGTGAAAATGTATAATGCATTTTAACACTAGAACCGCCACGGGGTAAAATTTACCCATGGCTGTTTTTCAAATGTACATGACAGATTTTCAATAAAATATCCAGGGCTCCCAGTCATTGACTTTTACTAAAATTGTGTTATTTACAATCCCCTGTTGTTAAAAATTGTTTAGATAAAACCAGATAAATAAACGGGGATTAATAAATAAACGTACATTTATACGCGCCAGCGGGTCAAATTTACCCCTATATAATTCCTTTATTTTCGCGCTATATTTGAGCAACATATAGGCTTACTGTAGACAGTAACACAACGCACGATCAAATGAAGATGTTTTAGCCTATTTATAAATGTTCAAACTTTGGATTAATTATACATTTTTGTTTTGCAATTTTTATCTTGTATTGTTTGCTACTGTGTTGCTATTTATTCAGGTCTGCCCGTTTCCTGAAAAAAGAATATTTCCGATCTATGATGTAATAAATAAAATAATTTATTTTATTTTAAAGTTTATTGGTGTTGTTCTCTTATTCAAATTATAAATTATATAACTAAACAAATTAATAATTAATTAGGTGAAACTGTGCTTGAATTTGTGGTTGCACATGTCATACATCCTATGTCATCCTTTGTCATACATGCAGTGCAGTGAATTATTGTTGCTCTTTATTGTCTATTTAGGGTATTTTAGTAATTTAAATATCATGGGTTATCTTAATATGTGATTAATGACATTTTATTATAATATTACACCACCCAAATATGTATTTATTTCCTTCTAATTCTCGTTGTCATTGCAGGCTGGTTTAGCCTATATTCACCAAAAAGTGATTGTTGTAGCCTGCTTAAAATAGCATAAAACAACAGGACAAAAACATAGCTGATGACAAAAAATAATAATTTCATGACTCTATACATTACTTTGTGAAGACAGTGGAATAATACAGTGACATAATACGTTTTTTAGCCGTATCAAAACAGTAATCATCTGCATAGGTAAATTTTACCCGCTGGCGGTTTTAGGTATACAGCGACCCCTGGCGGTTCTAGTGTTAAAATAAATTTGGAATGATTGAATATGGTTGAGTCTGTCAAACAATATAGCCTATTATTTTCAGATTCATTTAGCATATGCATGATGACTGTACAGTACACTCAATGCAGGTTATGTATCTCACTCAATGATCATTCCTCCCAGCGGACCTTCCTTCATTACCAGCCCAGACCTCATTTATTTGGGAAGTTGTTCATACAGAAGTATTAAAATATTTTAAACAACATTTCTAAACAAGTAATGTGTTGAACTGTGGGGACATGTGCAGCAGTAATTGCTTCAGTGATCTCATGTATGAATAATTTTTGTTCAGCCCTGCAGTCTTTTGTGTAACTGTGAGTCGCTGGCACAGTAATAAACAGCTGTGTCTTCAGTCTTCAGGCTTTTCACCTCTAAATACAGCATGTTTTTACTGGTGTCTTTGGTGATGGAGAACTGGCCCTGTAGAGACTGAGCGTAATATGCACTTGAGCCAGTGTCTATATATCCAATCCACTCCAGTCCTCTCCCTGGTTTCTGACGGATCCAGTGCATGTAGTAGCTGCTCACTGAGAATCCAGACACACTGCAGGACAGAGACACTGATTCTCCTGGTCTTCTCACCACAGAATCTGAGGAAGTCAAAGACTGACCACTAACACCTGAAAAACATGGAAAATTATAGGTGATTTAGAGTAATGAAATGACAAAAAATAATCTGGAGAAGTGAAATCATTCTCACTTGAAATAATCATCAACAGAACTCCGTAGAGTAACATTTCCATTATCACCCCAAATCTGTCAAATGAAGAGAATAATAAGAAGCTGCGATGCAGCAGATCATAAACACTGACTGAGGATTCAGTTTATAACACAGTCCTTTGAGAGTCTGAGTGGCACTGATCCTCCCAACTAAATCATTTGCAAATATAGAGGCTTGCAGGTGTAAGGACCACCCACTGGCCCAATGGTATACTGTCAAAGATACTAATTTTAACTCTATTCTAAATCTGATTTGAAATGTAGACATTATTTTAAATGTAGTTCAGTTTCATTTGGATATTTGATTATTCTAGTATTCCCTTAGTCTTCAATTATTCATTAGGGACCCAATGTCGCACAGATTCTCAAAACAGCTTGTTCATCGATCTCATGGGCACAAAATCATCAGTCTGATCATAGTTGTCACGTCTGTTGTGAGTTTAAGGGTATACATTTACACGACAACGATGTACTAAAAACGGAACATTTTTCCTTTGCATTTTTCGTGCACAGATGATAATGTTGTCAAAACGATCCCCATTCCCACGGATCTGCCAAAACAACTAAAAACGTTGTATTCTGCTGCCAGGCCAGTAGTTGGCGATGTCACTTTGTAAAGAAACACTACGCGCCTATAGACTGAACGCGTAATATACATTTGCATGACGTCACCGTTTTCACAAATGTGCGTTTTTGTAGTACAGGGAGATGATAACTGTATCGTTCTGTTTCTCAAGTTGTTTCCTTATAGCTTAGAAATGTGTTCCTGAGTTTGTTTTTGATTAAAAAACACTGCTTGCAAATATATCCAGGTCTTCTTTTTCTGTCTTTGTTTCAACCCAGCATGACAATAGTCAGAGGATACAGGTTTAACAAACACCTTTGGCTGCCAACTGCTTGCTCACAACAAAAAGTGTAGTTTCCTTAGTCATGTTCATACAACCTGCCAAGTCATTGATAGACAGAAATCAAAAGGTCTACTGCTCCATTCATTTATGAGGCTTCAGTTCGACTTATTCTGCACATTAATTTGCATTAACACCAGATTCAACTTAATCAACTGGAAATAACAATTTCAGAAGAACACAGAATAAATCATATATAACATTTTATTTGCCAGGTACTGTAAGAATGTATCATGCTAATTACATAATTAAACAACAATAAGAAGCAAATAATGACAGATACATAACATCAATTGCTCAAAGATAGATCTAAGATTGAGCGATGCATAGATACGTGAGCAGAGGTTAGGCAAATGGTTTTCCTCGGCCTTGCTTTGTGTTCTCTCCAGGTTTGTAATTTTTTTTCAACATTGTGTCTGTTGCTGTGAGAGTTCCTGAGCATGGTCTAATAAGGAGATCAGACTGGCCTTATGCAGGCATATATTGTTTAGTTACAATAAGATCAAGTTAAAAAAAAAAATTCTAAGTGCATGAACAACAGCAACAGTTTCTCAAGGATGAAAGTTATAAGTCTGGCTGTAACAGCTGGACTGGTGGCAATTCAATGATTCATTTAAATACTCTCCTCCCATAAATTTTGCGTCTGAAAGGGAAACTCCTACAAATGCATATGCAATAAGGTCAGCCTCAAAATAACCCTGTCCACACCTTTTCAGAGCTAATTTTTCACTGCGTGTCTTTAGTAAATCATGACAGTAATTTTTTAATGCCAAAAGAGGGTTTCATTTCTACACTGTTCATCAAGAAATAAACAAAAAATATAAAATAATACATTTTTATTGAATAGAAATACAAACCCGATTCCAAAAAAGTTGGGACACTGTACAAATTGTGAATAAAAAAGGAATGCAATAATTTACAAATCTCATAAACTTATATTTTATTCAAAATAGAATGTAGATAACATATCAAATGTTGAAAGTGAGACATTTTGAAATGTCATGCCAAATATTGGCTCATTTTGGATTTCATGAGAGCTACACATTCCAAAAAAGTTGGGACAGGTAGCAATAAGAGGCCGGAAAAGTTAAATGTACATATAAGGAACAGCTGGAGGACAAATTTGCAACTTATTAGGTCAATTGGCAACATGATTGGGTATAAAAAGAGCCTCTCAGAGTGGCAGTGTCTCTCAGAAGTCAAGATGGGCAGAGGATCACCAATTCCCCCAATGCTGCGGCGAAAAATAGTGGAGCAATATCAGAAAGGAGTTTCTCAGAGAAAAATTGCAAAGAGTTTGAAGTTATCATCATCTACAGTGCATAATATCATCCAAAGATTCAGAGAATCTGGAACAATCTCTGTGCGTAAGGGTCAAGGCCAGAAAACCATACTGGATGCCCGTGATCTTTGGGCCCTTAGACGGCACTGCATCACATACAGGAATGCTACTGTAATGGAAATCACAACATGGGCTCAGGAATACTTCCAGAAAACATTGTCGGTGAACACAATCCACCGTGCCATTCGCCGTTGCCGACTAAATCTCTATAGGTCAAAAAAGAAGCCATATCTAAACATGATCCAGAAGCGCAGGCGTTTTCTCTGGGCCAAGGCTCATTTAAAATGGACTGTGGCAAAGTGGAAAACTGTTCTGTGGTCAGACGAATCAAAATTTGAAGTTCTTTTTGGAAAACTGGGACGCCATGTCATCCGGACTAAAGAGGACAAGGACAACCCAAGTTGTTATCAGCGCTCAGTTCAGAAGCCTGCATCTCTGATGGTATGGGGTTGCATGAGTGCGTGTGGCATGGGCAGCTTACACATCTGGAAAAACACCATCAATGCTGAAAGGTACATCCAAGTTCTAGAACAACATATGCTCCCATCCAGACGTTGTCTCTTTCAGGGAAGACCTTGCATTTTCCAACAAAACAATGCCAGACCACATACTGCATCAATTACAACATCATGGCTGCGTAGAAGAAGGATCCGGGTACTGAAATGGCCAGCCTGCAGTCCAGATCTTTCACCCATAGAAAACATTTGGCGCATCATAAAGAGGAAGATGCGACAAAGAAGACCTAAGACAGTTGAGCAACTAGAAGCCTGTATTAGACAAGAATGGGACAACATTCCTATTCCTAAACTTGAGCAACTTGTCTCCTCAGTCCCCAGACGTTTGCAGACTGTTATAATAAGAAGAGGGGATGCCACACAGTGGTAAACATGGCCTTGTCCCAACTTTTTTGAGATGTGTTGATGCCATGAAATTTAAAATCAACTTATTTTTCTCTTAAAATGATACATTTTCTCAGTTTAAACATTTGATATGTCATCTATGTTGTATTCTGAATAAAATATTGAAATTTGAAACTTCCACATCATTGCATTCTGTTTTTATTCACAATTTGTACAGTGTCCCAACTTTTTTGGAATCGGGTTTGTATTAAACTGGTTTTGTGTGGAAAGAGGGTAATGCAAACACATTTATGGAGAACACAGACAATTATACAGTGTCATTATCATGAAGGTTATAATGAAGCTGTATTTGGTGCATTTCATTGATGTGATGTTTTGTACCTCTCGTTCATATGTAACACACACAATACAACACAACGATGGTCACTATACAGAGGATTTTTTAGCCTAAATCTCATAAATAGGTATGTGTTATTTTTATTGGCAGTTTATCATTATTTAAGACATGCATGTACCTATGAAAATATTTTTCTATAGTATAGTGTTTTTAACTTACACAATTTTTCTGTAATTGCTCAGATGATATTTGTGATTTGTGAGAAGTAATTAATGTAAAAAAAAAAAAAAAAAAAATTGAACTTAAGTTGTGAAGCTCCGGTGGATTATATTTAAATAAATACAGACAAATGTTTGTTGCATTCAGATTTTTGTACAGTACTGTAGTTGTATTTGTCACTGTGACTGTCTTGCACAATGATATACAGCAGTGTCTTCATTCTTCATATTATTCATCTGCAGATACATCTGTTTCTTGCTGTTGTCTCTGGAGATGGTGAACCGTCCATGAACAGACAGAGTAGTATATACTACTGCCAGATGAGATGTATGCCAGCCACTCCAGACCTCCTCCTGCAGCCTGTCTGATCCAAGCCAAGTCCTGGTCACCACTAAATCCAGAGGCTGTACAGGTAAGCCTGTGAGATCCTCCAGGTTTAATGACCACTGACTCAGACTCAGTCAGTGTCTGACACCAACAGACTGAAAAATGAACAATTCAACATTAACATTTACAACAGTACACATGAATAAGTCTGATTGTCAACAGGTTTTCAAGAGCCCTTCTTACATTCTGTGAGAGCAAACATGAAGATAAAACCCAGTTTAGACACAATATCCATTGCCATGTTATGAAAAGAGGAAAGTCATAAACAAGTTTTGTGTCTGTAGATGAATAGAGTGGGGGCTTTTAAAAGGGACAAGAAATAGGTTTGCATAGAGTGCCCTCTAAAGGTACATTTACATACTGTGCCCTTATTAACCTCTGTAACCATGTCTGCCTTTCAATGTATTTTTATTCTTATTTACTAGTTCAGAGACATGGTAGCTAATTATGAATTTTTACCTAAATCTTTATAGCTTTTCCTAAAGCTTCTTTGCTACTATCATAATTGTTGCATGATTTCTGCCTGAAAACCTGTTCAAAAGATCAGCATTTAAAGATATTCAATAGTGTGAATGTAACATTTAACTTTCCAGTTATAATAATAATAATAATAATATTTAAAAAAAAAAATCCCACATTGGAATGCCATAGAACTTGGCTGCATCTAAATTTGTGAATGTTTTTTTGTTTTGTAGGTTTTTTTTGTTTTTTGTTTGTTGCATGAATTCGGTATGCTTATAATGTTTGTCGTTCAATTAGAAAGACCTCCGTAAAGAAGTTTGCTTCATAAACAGCTGTGTCTTCAGTCTTGAGGCTTTTCACCTCTAAATACAGCATGTTTTTACTGGTGTCTTTGGTGATGGAGAACTGGCCCTGTAGAGACTGAGCGTAATATGCACTTGAGCCAGTGTCTATATATCCAATCCACTCCAGTCCTCTCCCTGGTTTCTGACGGATCCAGTGCATCCAGTAGCTACTCATTGAGAATCCAGACACACTGCAGGACAGAGACACTGATTCTCCTGGTCTTCTCACCACAGAATCTAAAGAGGCATTTGGAATAATAAATGCATTTAACAGATTTTTAAAATACTTCCTCTAATGTGTCTTGAGTAAGAAAAAGAAGACAAACTACTTTGAAGTAATTTTAACAAAAAACCTTAAATATATATACAGTTATGGTCACAAGTTTACATAGGCCTATACCTTGCACAATCTGAAAAAATAAATAAAATAAGAGGGATCATCATTTTTATTATTATTATTTAGCTATGCCCTGGTGAAGCTATTTTACATAACAGATGTTCCCTTTCAGTCAGTACACTACGAGTTACGTCAGTTACTGACGAAATGGGGGTTTCGCTTAGAAGCCAGTCGCCTTTGTGCTCTACAAAACGAGCCAATGGCATGAAGATGCCATGGGTCTGCGGAATTTGCATAACGCAACCCCGCCCCACCGCGTGGGTATAAAGGGCGTTGCGTGGCAATCTCGCATTATGTTTCTGCTTCAGAGCCGAGTGTTACTGCCTGAGCGTTTTCTCTCTTCAAGACGAGTGTCTCTCCAGAGTGTTGGTGTTACGGCGCGTTCTAGCGAGTTCCGCATTACTGTCTGATCTGTGCAGTGATCTAGCACAGCGTGTGTGTTCTCCCTAGGCGCTTCAGCATTTCTGCAGAGCAAAAACTCCTCTCTAAAAGAGCTGCACGCGGCACGTCTTTTTCAAGATGTCTCGCCCGTGCTCCGTTCCTGGGTGCGGTCGGTTGGTTCCTCCGTTTGACGGGCATGATCGCTGGTTGGCGTGCTTGGGCCTCGTGCACGCCGAGCGCGCATTCATGGATGAGTCATATTCCCACTGCGGGAACATGGCCATTGCAGTGTTGCGGTCAAGACTCCGTGATCTCCGTGCTGGAGGGAGAGTCCCCTCTGCCACACCCCAATCTATTCCCTCCACGAGTGGGAATACTTTGGCTGGTGGTCAGGGTGACTTGAGGGTGACGGTGTGAGCCAACCCGACGAATCCTCCTCGGCCACACCCCCTTCTAGCACACTGCAACCTGTGGTGTTGCCAGATGAGGGCATAGGTGTTTCCGGTCCTGGGCCCTGCGTTTCATTTGGCGCACCGGCGGAGGATGCTATGTCGATCGCCGCATCACAAGGTGGGCTGGATTCCTCCGGAGATGACGATTCGGCTGTGTTGCCTCCTTCGGGAGTCCCAGCATTGCCCGAGTCTGATCCAGAGCTCACAGCCATGCTTTCCCGGGCGGCCAAGGCTCTTGGGCTTGTGTGGAACCCTCCGCCATGTCCCGACCGCTCTCGGCTAGATGATTGGTATCTGGGGGTGGCCCGTGCCGAAGGCGCCCGTCAGCCCCCAGTGCCCTTCTTCCCGGAAATGCATGAAGAGGTGTCAAAGTCGTGGAAGTCTCCCTTGACTTTTCGCGATCATTCGGCAGCCACTTCCGCCTTCACTGCCCTCGATGGCGGCGCGGTGAAAGGGCACACTGGGGTTCCCCCTGTTGAGCACTCTGTTGCGATGCAACTGTGTCCGCAGAGCGTTGCGACATGGCGTGGTGACCCAAAGCACCCGTCCAAGGCCTGTAGGTTTACGTCTACTTTGGTGGTGAAGACCTACAGATCTGCGGGCCAGGCCGTGTCCGCCCTGCATGCGATGGCCACCCTTCAGGTTTACCAGGCCAAGGTGCTCAGAGACATCCACGAGGGCAATGCTGACCCCGCGTTAATGCAGGAGCTGCGGGCGGCCACCGACCTCGCTCTACGAGCGACGAAGGTGACCGCTCGCTCTCTCGGTCAGGTGATGTCCACTTCTGTGGTCCAGGAGCGCCACTTATGGCTCAACCTGGCTGATATGAGAGAATCTGAGCGAACCCGTTTCCTCAATTCTCCCATTTCCCAGGATGGGCTATTCGGCGGGGCGGTCCAGGACTTCGCCCAACAGTTCTCGACCGCTCAGAAACAGACTGAGGCGATCAAGCATATTCTGCCCTGGCGGCCTGCTGCTGCCTCTACCCAGCCGCCGGCTCAGAAGCCTCAGTCTGCTCCCCACTGAGGCCGCCCTCCTGCGGCTCCCGCCCCTCCCGCTCAGCCCCAGCAGCAGCCTTCACCCGGGCCGAGGCGTGGAGGACACCGCAGGAAGGCAGCCCCGCCCGTCCCAGCCCCCCAGCCTGCTAAACGGCAGTCTAAGCGGCGGTCCTGAGACGGGCGGCTCGGAGGTGAACTCGGTTCTTTCCCAGGAGATGGTAGCAGCGCCACTCCTTCCCCCGGTGGAGGGCCGGGGGAGAATCATGGTTAAAGAAAGAACTGACATTTTCACCTCCGAGCCTCAAGAGGGCACGGCTGGCAGTGTGCGACGCCAAGCAGCCTCGCCACTCTCGGCCCCCTCTGTCGCCAGCCCCCTGGCAGACGAGACCCCCGTGGAACGCTGGTCCTTCCCTGGTCTCCTCTGTCAGGGCGCGGAACTTGACCCCGCCCACGCCTCCCATGTCTGGGCCGGTCATTCCGCCTCGCTGCCCCATCGGGGGTTTCTGGGAGCCTGGCTAGCGCTTCCCAATCTGTCCAGCTGGCTCGCTCGCACCATCAGGTTCGGCTATGCGATTCAGTTCGCACGGTCTCCTCCCCGCTTTCGGGGAGTCCGCTATACCATGGTGGGTGGCAATGCCCCTGTCATGCGTGCGGAGGTCGCCACCCTACTGGCGAAGGGTGCGGTCGAGATCGTCCCTCCAGCCGAGATGGAGTCCGGCTTCTACAGCCCTTACTTCATTGTACCCAAGAAAACCGGTGGGTTACGGCCAATCCTGGACCTGCGCATTTTGAACCGAACCCTTCACAGGCTTCCATTCAGGATGTTGACAGCCAAACGCGTTTTTGAATGCGTTCGTCCATTGGATTGGTTTGCAGCGATCGACCTGAAGGACGCGTACTTTCATGTCTCCATTCTTCCTCGACACAGACCGTTTCTACGGTTTGCCTTCGAGGGGCAGGCATATCAGTACACGGTTCTCCCATTCAGGCTAGCCCTGTCCCCTCGCGTCTTTACAAAGGTCATCGAGGCAGCCCTTGTGCCGCTCAGGCAACACGGGGTTCGCATCCTGAACTATCTCGACGACTGGCTGATTCTAGGCCACTCTCGGGATCAGGTTTGCGAACACAGGGACCTGGTGCTTCAGCACCTCGCCCGTCTGGGCCTTCAGGTCAATTGGGAAAATAGCAAACTCTCCCCAGTGCAGAGGATCTCTTTTCTCGGTATGGAAATCGACTCGGTCGCCATGTACGTGCAGCTTACGAGCGAGCGCGCGCAGTCACTGCTGACTTGTCTTTGCCAGTTCGAGGGCAAGAGTGCGGTTCCACTGAAATATTTTCAGAGGCTCCTGGGGCATATGGCATCCGCAGCCGTGGTAACGCCGCTCGGTTTGCTTCATATGAGACCGCTTCAGCACTGGCTTCGCAATCGAGTCCCGAGATGGGCATGGCAACACGGCACGCTCCGGGTCCCAGTTTTCTACGGGCAGGTGTTCCCCTAGAACGAGTTTCCAGGCATGTTGTTGTATCAACAGATGCCTCTGCCACGGGCTGGGGTGCCATGTGCAATGGACATGCTGCTGCGGGCTCCTGGAGAGGACCCCAGCGCCTATGGCATGTCAATTGCCTCAAGTTGCTGGCCGTACGTCTTGCCCTGCACCGCTTCCGAGCCATGCTCAAGGACAAGCACGTACTGGTCCGTTCAGACAGCACGGCGACAGTAGCGGACATCAACCGACAAGGTGGTCTACGCTCCCGCTGGATGTCGCAACTCGCCCGCCATCTCCTCCTATGGAGTCAGAAGCATCTGAGGTCGCTTTGTGCCGTTCAGATCCCGGGAGAACTGAATCGTGCAGCCGACGAGCTGTCACGGTTTCAGCCGCTTCCGGGGGAATGGAGACTCCATCCCCAGACAGTTCAGCTGATTTGGGAACAGTTCGGCGACGCACAGATAGATCTGTTTGCCTCCCACGACTCTTCCCATTGCCGCTGGTATTACTCCCTGACCGAGGGGACCCTCGGCACGGATGCACTAGCGCACAGCTGGCCGCGGGGCCCACACAAGTATGCGTTTCCCCCAGTGAGCATTCTCGCACAGGTTCTGTGCAAGATCAGGGAGGACAGGGAGCAGGTCCTTTTGGTCGGCCTATATTGGCCCGGCTGGACCTGGTTCTCAGAACTCATACTCCTTGCGACAGCCCCTCCCTGGTCAATCCCTCTGAGGAAGGACCTCCTTACTCAGAGATGGGGCACCGTATGGCACCCACGTCCCGACCTTTGGAACCTACACGTGTGGGACCTGGACGGGACGCGGTAGGTTTGAGTACCCTGCCACCTCAGGTGGCGGCTACCATCACTTCCGCTAGGGCCTTGTCCACGAGACAGGCCTATGCATTGAAGTGGAACCTCTTCGTCACCTGGTGCTCTTCTCGCAAAGAAGACCCCACAAAATGCTCAATCGGGTCCGTGCTTTCCTTCCTCCAAGAAGGGTTGGAGCGAAGGCTGTCTCCCTCCACCCTGAAGGTCTATGTGGCCGTGATTTCGGCTCACCATGACCTGGTGGACTGAAAAAATGGTAGGTCAGCACGACCTGGTCAGCAGGTTCCTCAAATACCCTCTTGGGATCTTGCAGTGGTTTTATCTGCCCTGCAGAAAGCTCCCTTTGAGCCTCTGCAGTCTGTGGAGCTGAAGTTCCTTTCAATGAAAGTGGCGCTCTTGATTGCTCTGGCTTCCATCAAGAGGGTAGGGGACATGCAGGCATTTTCGGTTGACGAAGCGTGCCTGGAATTCGGGCCGGCTAATTCTCACGTGATCCTGAGACCCCGGCCTGGATACGTGCCCAAGGTTCCCACCACTCCCTTCAGGGATCAGGTGGTGAACCTGCAAGCGCTGCCTGTGGAGGAGGCAGACCCAGCCTTGGCACTGCTCTGTCCAGTACGCGCCCTTCGCGCTTACGTAGACCGGACGCAGTGTTTCAGGACCTCAGACCAGCTCTTTGTCTGTTACGGAGGGCAGCAGAAAGGGAAGGCTCTCTCCAAGCAGAGGTTGTCTCACTGGATAGTGGACGCCATTGTCCTGGCATATCAGGTTCAGGGCATGCCATGCCCCCTTGGGGTTAGAGCACACTCCACTAGGAGTGTTGCTTCTTCTTGGGCTTTAGCGCATGGCGCCTCGCTGACAGACATTTGTAGAGCTGCAGGCTGGGCGACACCCAACACATTCGCAAGATTTTATAATCTCCGAGTGGAGCCTGTGTCCTCTTGTGTACTCGCCCCAAGTGGCCAGTAACTAGACAGGCACAGGTGTCTTCGCTTGCTGCGCCATTCCACTCCACGGACTGAATGCGTGCGCATTTTCTCTCAGGTGAGCTTCCCAGTAAGCCCTGAGCTCCTCCAGCACTGCTGATGTCGACACCAGAGTGCATGCCCGCTTGGTCAGCCCTCGTGTTTGGCTAGGTGCCTCCGTGTGCATGGTTCCCCCGTTGGGCGACCCCCACGTGTATTTCCACGGTAAGTCTCTCTGAGCACGTGTCTTCCCTTGGCAAGACACCTTGCCACACCTGGGGTTAAAAAATTTTCCACCTGCGGCTGGATACCCCAGAGTGCTCCATATGCAGTTCCTACGGGGGTCATATGTGTATTCTTAAATCCTCCCTTCGGGCAGGTGTTGTGTTGCATTTCTCCACGTGGGATATGCTTCCCAGTGTACCTTGGTATCGGCTTTGAACCTAGCCCCTCGTTCGTGCTAAGACTCACGGCAGGGAGCTCTGGTCAGCGCAGGACGCTGGAAGACAGCCGTCGTGGCGAGATTGTATTGGGACCCCCATTTCTTCAGTAACTGACGTAACTCGTAGTGTACTGACTGAAAGGGAACGTCTCGGTTACGTATGTAACCCTCGTTCCCTGAAGGAAGGGAACGGAGACGTTACGTCCCCATGCCACTTCCGCTGTACCGCTGGAACGGCCGGACGCTCATGCCTCGGCTCTTCAGCAGGTAACATAATGCGAGATTGCCACGCAACGCCCTTTATACCCACGCGGTGGGGCGGGGTAGCGTTATGCAAATTCCGCAGACCCATGGCATCTTCATGCCATTGGCTCGTTTTGTAGAGCTCAAAGGCGATTGGCTTCTAAGTGAAACCCCCATTTCGTCAGTAACTGACGTAACGTCTCTGTTCCCTTCCTTCATGGAACGAGGGTTACATACGTAACCAAGATGTTTTTATAGTCCAAAAGACAAAATAATAATTGGATTTACACAAAGATTACCCAGTTCAAAATTTGAACTTTTTTATTCTTAATAATCAAAGAAAGTGAAGGACATCCAGGAAATGACACCGTATTAAGAACAAACTCAAGCATGTAAACTTTTGAAGGGGTTAATTGTTATAAATTCAGTTGTTATTTTGTCTTGTGGATTATATTTGTTAGGTGAAACAGCTTCACCAGGGCAGTAAATAAAATTTTTATTTGTTTAATTATTAGCATTTTGTGGTTTCTGTAGGCTATACATGCATATACATCTCAACTTGGAATACAACAAAGATTGCCATATGCTGTTACAGTATTTTATTTATTTCCATTATTTTTCCTGGCCTGGAAATCAATTTTAATATTCTCTGATATTTATTTCCATTATCGTGCATCAATGTATCAATGGTTGTGAGACAGTTGTTATTTGCTCATGTGATAGTCAGTGTCCGTTCTGAGAAGAGATCACAAATGAGGTGATCGGAAGCCTCAGAAAACTGCTCCGAAAAAAATCCTGTGAGAGTTATGACAGAGGGCTGGAGAACAAGAAATCCCATAAAGAACGATAGAAAGTGCTGAGCTAGCGTGTCTGTGAGGGAGAGTTGAGAGGGTGTGTGCAATGAGGCATGCTAGAGAAATATGCCACACTATATGGTGCATCTAACTAACTTAAGAACCAGCCATGCTGGTTGTGATTCCATATGTATCTGGCTTGTAGGCTGTATTTGCAGCTCATCAGGATGTATTTAAAGGTTGCTGGAGTTACAGGTGCACTTGGTGCATCATGGTGCATGTTAAGTTTCATTTTTTAATTATTTTAAAATTCATATCTTCAGCTCTTTTTTTTTTAAATAAGCTCCATCTTGACAGCATGTATTAGAAGTAATGAAGTTTTGTGGTAGAAGGCAAGGCAAGTTTATTTATATAGCACATTTCATACACAATGGTAATTCAAAGTGCTTTACATGAAAAGGAAACAAATATATAAGAATAAAAATGGAATGCATAAGAAATAAAAATAACAATAAAAGCAGAGAATATACCCATATCTGGATGGAAGAGTCAAAGAGTTTCAGTCAGAATATTTGTCAGGTAGCTGTGCGTTTTAACAGTACCCCTGCAGACAAATCTTCCTGGAACCTCCAGGGCTAACTCAACACTTTGTTGTCCATCAGAGCAGATCTAAACGGTGCTTTGAGTGAACCCTTGGTATTTCTAAGTGACGTGATCCTGATGATCTTAGTGATCTGTTAGCTTTATATTCTATGAGCATATGAGCAATGTATTGAGGTCCTACGCCATTGAGTGATTTATATACAAGTAACAGTACTTTAAAGTCAATTCTAAATGCAACTGGAAGCCAGTGCAAGGTTAGAAAGGTTATTAGAAAAAAAATCCAGTCCATTATTAATATAAGAGAATGTAGACTAGACTGAACAGATATACTTCATACTGAGACATACTATGGGAAACAGACTAGTCAGTATAGATTTACTGAGTTGAGCAAGTATGATTTGAAATAAGGAATAATTTTAATATTAATAGGTTTTTGTTTTTAATGTATGTACATTCAAAACACTTCAGACCGCCTTATGTCACGTCAGAGGCTCTTCCACTTTTTCAGCTTGTGTTTTTGAACAGCTGCCTGTATTAGTGTTTTCACAGTGTCTCTTGCACAGTAATACACCGCAGTGTCTTCAGTCTTCAGCTGATTCATGTGCAGATAGAAATTAGAGCTGTCCTTAGATGCTGTGAACCTGCCCTGCACTGACTGAGCTGAGCTCTTATAAGAATCTGAATAATAATAAATAATCCATTCAAGTCCTTTTCCAGGTGCCTGACGGATCCAATGCATGCTAGTGCCACTAACAGAAAACCCACTGCAGGCACAGGTCAGTTTGTGGGAACCACCTGGAGCCACAACCACTGACTGTTCAGACTGTGTGAGCACAACCTGAGAGTCAATACCTACAGAGACAAAAATATACAGTATATATGCTTTACACAGAATCACAATACTGATCAAATGGGAACCGATTTTATATTTTAACTCCTTAAAACTGCCTAAATAAATAAAACCTTCATAATTTTAAAATATAAAAACACTCACTGTGTGCAGTTGCCAACAGCAGAAAGAGCTTCAGAGAGAACATTGTTTCTCCTCTTCAGATTGAACACTCATTTACTAGTTGTTTAAATAGGAAATATGGCAGTTGAGTTTGCATTGATAAATTTACTCATGTATGTGAACTAACAGAGTAGAGAGTAGGTGTGTTTAAACAAAACTGGTTCATCACAATCGCCAGTTATTCATTTAATGAGAAAGGTTGCCCCCTTCTGGTGTCTGAATTATTTTAATCTTTAACTTTATTACTTGCCATTTAACAGATGATTTTAATGAAAAGAAACTTAAAGATAACTTTACAAAGGCTAAAACATCACCTGACCTATTCAGTGTTCAAAACATTTATTTATTTATTTATTTGACATACAAACTTTGGTATTTTGTTATACGATATTATATACTACAAAAAAACAAAAAACAAAAACAACTTCTGAAAGGTATAATATTATGTCAACAAATAAACATTTGTATTGAAAATGTCTTAATTGAAGTGACAGGTTCTTGAAGGTGTTTGAAGGTGAAGTGAAGTGAAGTGAAGTGAAGGTGTATCGCGAGCACAATAATACACAGCTGTGTCTTCACTGTTGAAGTTTTTTCCTGTTAAAATAACTGCGTTGCTGGAGGATTCAGCTCAGAAACTGATCTTATTTTTCAGTGAATCTGTGACACCATTGCTACTGGAACTATGGAACCAGCCAATCCACTCCATCGGTTTTCCACTTGAATGCCGTATCCAGTTTGTGTAGCCACCGCCTGAGGCTGAATATCCAGTGATCTTACAGGCGATGGTGAACGTTTCCCCCTGGTTTTACTACCATGACAGGAGACTGATTCAGCTCAATACAGAAGAGACCTACAATTATTAAAGCATTTTTAGTAATACAAATTGAACAAATTGAACTAGATTTTCCCTGTTCATTAGTTTTTTGTGTTGAGCTGAGGATACTCACAAGGTGCAGTTGCCAAAACCAGCAGTATTGAAATGCAGTACATGATTCTGGTTGTATTTTCACTATGGCTCAGTAAAACACTAAGAGCCTTTATGATGTCTGTGTGCTCCTGTTTACATGAGAGATGGGCGGAGATTTGCATTCACGTAAAAATGTATTCGTCTGTAGTTCGTATGATAATTATTAACAATGATGCAAATTTAGTTGCCTGACATTGTATTCTTGATGTATAAAATAAAGTCTCAAAGAAAAGCAAGACACACATGTGTTTTTTCATATTTATGGTGTAAATAACTTGGTACTACAGACAAATTTAATCCAAATAAAACATCTAACACACATATTAGCTTTTAAAAATGTATTGAATGTAGGAACAGAGGAAGTGAGTTATGGATAAACATGAACATTTAAAGAGAGGTTTTGTGAGTCATGTAAAACAAAGGATCACGAGGATAGGTATCAACAAGACAGTAAGCCGTAAAACATATTTATGTATTGTATATACTGTATCTATTGTATGTATTTGCAAGATCAGTGTATCAAGTACACTGTAAAATGTGAATATTTACTTCTTTAAGAAAAACTAACAGGTCTGTGAGAGCCGTAATTCTTACTGGTTGGTAGGTGATCAAATACTTATGTCATGCAATAAAATGCAAATTAATTATTTAAAAATCATACAATGTGATTTTCTGGATTTTTGTTTTAGATTCCGTCTCTCACAGTTGAAGAGTACCTATGATAAAAATTACAGACTTCTACATGCTTTGTAAGTGGGCAAACCTGCAAAATCGGCAGTGTATCAAATACTTGTTCTCCCCACTGTATGTCCTTTCTGCATTAAAGGACAACGTATGTGACCAAATAAACAGATGAAGAAAACACACCGAAAAACACAATCTTTTTAATTGTTTAAAACAGATATTTTAACTTTTCTGTTGCGTTTAAGTTCCAGATTCCAGTATAGTGAAAGGTGTAAAGATTCATCAAACATTTGAGGGAGAACTGCAAAATCCTCAAGTTCCTCAAGAATTTCACATGGTTCACACAAAGTTGCATGTCCAAGATTCTGTATTTTGTATCTATTGAGAATTGTGTTTTATTTTCATTCAAAACACTGAACTATTTGCCATATATTTGCCTCTAATTCCTTTCCATGCGCAGTAGAACTTCAGGGCTCTTGCTGACACACAGGCACAGCTGTTAACCTGTGCTGCCATTCAAAGGCAAACTGGGGTTCTATATAGAACCTCTATTTAGGGCGATTATTTCTTTTTTTCTAGCGATAAAGTCTGTTTACGAGCTGTTTAATTCATAAAATTTTATTAAAATTAAAAATGAATTAAAACAAAATGAATGCATTAAAATGAAATACATAAAATGATCCCATGATGGGAAGCCCTAAAAGGTTGTTATTTGTGAAGCGCCTGAAATAACCCTTTAAGGAGAGTGTATATGATACCAGATGATTTCCAGTGATCAAAAGAATAAAGAATTTATGTTTATTGGGTTTGTAAAACACAGAGAATCTACACATGCAGTTCTCACTGATGACTAAATACTAATTTATTGCTTGATTGATTAAACAGTCCAAAATGTCTAATGCAAAGACAATTAATATACCACTTAATTAATGATGCAACAGTCACATAGCACCTGAAAAACGTCATATTATAAAATGCAAATAAATGATAAATGAAATATTCAAGAAACTTGTCATATTAATGCAAGAATTATTGCACAGGACAATTTGTGGCACTGTGTATTTCGTGCACAATAATATACATCTGTGTCCTTCTCAGTCTGAAAGTTCTGACCTCGTAAGAAAACTGTGTTGTTGGAAGTTTCAGCTGTGAAGCTGATCTTATTCTTCATTGTGTTGCTGGTGCCTGTATCACCAGAACTACAGAACCAGCCTATCCATTCCATTGCTTTTCCAGTTAACTGTCGTATCCAGTTAGTACAGCCACCTTCTGATGCTGAATATCTGGTAATCTTGTGACAATGTGCAAAATGATTGCAGCTGATGGAAAATTATGGAAAATTATTCCCCAGATTTTACCACCATTAGAGCAGGCTGATTCAACTCAATGCAATTACCACCTGAGAAATATGGCGAGACGGTTTGACTTTTATTCATTCACAGGATATGAATTCTTGATATCAACAATTACATTTTCACTAGTTAAAATGCTAATTCTTGATATCCACAATTGAATTTTCACTAGTTAAATGTCACCATAGGCTGCCATTCAAATTCAATTGTTGATCTCAAGAATTGATTTCTTACTAGTTGAAATTCCAATTTCACATATCAGAAATACATTTCTTACTAGTAAAAACCTTTATTTTTGATAATACGTGGTTACTAGTGCAAATGTCTATTCTTGATATCAACAATTAAACTGTTACTAGTAAAAATGTTCATTTCTGATATCAATAATTCAATTGCCACTAGTAAGACTGTAATAATAAATCAGTTCAGATTCAGTTGTTTAGTGATAATGTAAAGTTCAGTTATGAAATTATCTTAATTTTAGGGTGGAGAGAGTCACGGGTCCCATCTGAGAGATACAGACAGATAGAATCATGTACTTTATATTATTGGTGATGATTTTATCTACATGCGCTCAGTGAGTATCAGCATCAACACTATATATAACACAATGCTGTTATATTAATATGTTTTGTAGCTGCTAGTCATTTAAATTACAATCAGCCCAGGTTAATTTTGAGAGGTTTTTAGTGACAATGTGCATAACTCATTTCAGTCAATGAAAATGTTTTTAAATGGATGTTCCCTATGGCAAGCCGTTTTGACTTTTATTTATTCACAGGATATGAATTATTGATATCAACAATTACATTTTTACTAGTTAAAATGCTAATTCTTGATACAATTCAATTTTCACTAATGCTAATTCTTGATATAAACAATTCAATTTTCACTGGTAAAAACTCTAATTCTTGATATTAATATATTTTCAGATATCTAAAATGGCTTTCTTACAGAATAGACATATGACCCGTGAACGGGATGCATATGGAACACTCTGAAGTACCCAGCCCGCAGGGTGGAATGTTTCAACCTCAGGGGTGGCAAGGTGGTCTTGCCAAGGGAAAGACACATGCTCAAAGGGACTTACTGTGGAAATACACATGTGGGGGGTTTCCCATCGGGGGAACCATGCACATGGAGGCACCTAGCCTGACACGAGGACTGCCGCTGGCATGCACTCTGGTGTTGACATCAACTGTGCTGGAGGAGCCCAGGGCTTCACTGAGAAACTCACCTGAGTAAAATAACGCACGTATCCAGTCCGTGGAGTGGAATGGCGAAGCAAGCGATGACACCGAGCAGGTCCTACTTACTGGCTACTGGAAGCGAGTACAAGGGAGGACACTGGCTCCACTCGGAGATTGTAGAATCTCGCAAATGTGTTAGGTGTCGCCCAGCCTGAAGCTCTACAAATGTCTGTTAGTGAGGCGCAATGTGCTAGAGCCCAGGAGGAAGCCACACTCCTGGTGAAGTGTGCCTTCACCCCTAGGGGGCATGGCAGGCCTTGAACCTGGTATGCCAAGACAATAGCGTCCACTATCCAGTGAGACAACCTCTGCTTGGAGAGAGCCTCTCCCTTCTGCTGCTCTCCGTAAAAGACAAATCCCAAGAAGGCATCTGTAGACGGCAGGGAGGATTTAACCTCCTCACCCCTCTAAGGAACCTGATGACCAAGTCCTACCGTCTTAGACTCCACAAGGTTGTGGTGCACAGAGATCGCAGCCACATAAACCTTCAGGGTGGAAGGAGACAGCCTTCGTTCCAACCCTTCTTGGAGGAAGGAGAGCACAGACCCGATCGGGCATTTTCTGGGATCTTCTTTGCGAGAAGAACACCAGGTGACGAAGAGGTTCCACTTCAGAGCGTAGACGTGTCTTGTGGACAAGGCTCTAGCTGAAGTGATGGTAGCCACCACCTGAGGTGGTAGGGTACTCAAACCTTCCGTGTCCCGTCCAGAACCCACATGTGCAGGTTCCACAGATCGGGACGCAGGTGCCAGAGGGTGCCCCGTCTCTGAGAAAGGAGGTCCTGGGCCAATGCGGCGCAACCAAAAGGACCTGCTCCTCATCCTCCCTGATCTTGCACAGAACCTGTGTGAGAAGGCTCACTGGGGGAAACGCATACTTGCGTAGGCTTGGAGAGAGGGGAATTGTTTGGGGAGGCAAACAGATCTACCTGTGCGTTGCTGAACTGTTTCCAAATCAGCTGAACCATCTGGGGATGGAGTCTCCATTCCCCGGGACATGAGCGTTGTCGTGAGAGCTCGTTGGCTGCACGATTCATGATTGTGTTGCGACATATGGCGGGAGGGTAGACCACCCTGACGGTTGATGTACGATACTGTCGCCGTGACTCATCCACGAATGCTGCCTCAGTGTGATTTAAGCCCAAACACGCCAGGCATGTGATCTCGCTGGAACACGCCGTCCCACCAACATCGCTGAAGAGTCACTCGTCTCGTATAGAACTCGTCAAAAGGCTTGCAGTGGAGACAAGTGAAGGAAACACTCGGCTCCGAAGCAGAAACATAATGCAAGATTGCATGCGCAGCCCCTTTTACACCCACAAGGTGGGGCAGAGTTGCGCTATGCAAAGTCCGCAGACCCATGGCATTGTCTTGCCATTGGCTCGTTTTGTAGAACTCAAAGGTAATAGGCTTCTAAGTGAAACCCCCGTTTCGTCAGTCACTGACATAATGCAGAGTTACGTAACACGGACTGAAAATGTTTCATTTGCGTTTTACATGTGACACACACAAAGTCACGAACATATTTTATGATGAAGCTACTCTAAGGCTGCTGCTGTATGAAGAATTATTTGTGTTTCTTCAGACTTTCAAAATTGAACAGTTTCTTTATCAAGAACACAAAAGTTTAGTGAGTGATGCTCAAAACAGTCAAATAAGACTGTGTGACAAGAGCACCACCTCTTGGAAATACAACAGTATCTGGATCATAAGTGAAGTCAACAGGAAAGGAAGTGGTTTTTGTATTGCTTTGACCCTGAACTCATTCACAGTGACTCTCTAGCACAGTAATACACAGCAGTGTCTTCAGTCTTGAGGCTGTTCATCTGTAGGTACAGTTTACTGCTGGAGTCATCTCTGGACACTGTGAACCTTCCCTGGACTGACTGGGAATAATAGATCTGAGAACTGGATGTGCCTATAGTTGCAACCCATTCCAGTCCTTTACCGTGGCCCTGTCTCACTACAGCTGGCCAGGAGCCGCCGAATGTAAATCCAGAGGCGGTACAGACCAGCCGAAAAGATTCACCGGGCCTTTTTACCTCAGCCTGAGACTGAGTGAAGGTCTGACAATGAATATCTGTGGAAGAGAGAGAGAAAAAAAACTGGAAAGTCAGAAAGATTCAAAAATTATTTATACATATATTATTGTTATTATTTAGAAATTAACAAACCATATAAAAATAGTAATATCAGGATCGAACTGATTATTGTTGTCATTGCTGATTGATTCTCCTCTACAGGAAGCACATACAGTCAGTGAACACAGACACACTGAAATATACATCACAGTTTTGCATGAACTCCTCCTCCAGTCTGTCATTGCTTGTTTGCACCTATGTGTATGAAACAGAAATTTGTAAAAACAAATAAATAATTAAGATCATAATGCATAATGAAAGAGCATAATGGTACTAGATAAAGTAAGCAAAAACAGATTTGTTGCATAAATGTTTCAGAACATGTTTAATAAATGTTATGTCTATTTGATATTTTTAAAGCATTTTTGGATGGGAGAAAAGTGTGGATGGATGGATGGATGGATGGACAGATGGATGGACAGACGAATGGACAGACGGATGGATGGATGGACGGATGGATGGATGATAGTATGTATATCTGATAAATGTGTTCAGGTTTTTGTACAGAGCTGTGTCTTGTTCAGTCAGTGTGTCTCTTGCACAGTAATACACAGCTGTGTCTTCAGTCTGAAAATTCTTTCCCTGTAGAAACACTGTGTTTTTGGACGTGTCCTGGGTGAAACTGATCTTGTTTTTTACTGTGTCTGTAGTACCAGTGTTATAAATAAATATGTTTTTTATTTGTTTCTGGATTTATTTATTATTATTTTAAATATCTGTAAATTATCAGCTTTGATCAATGCAATAGGTGTGGATTTTACAAAGAAAAATCTATACATAAAAAGAAAGCAAAGAAAACAAAAGTTTAGTGAGTGATGCTCAAAACAGTCAAATAAGCGCCACCTATTGGAAATACAACAGTATCTGGATCATAAGTGAAGTCAACAGGAAAGGAAGTGGTTTTTGTATTGCTTTGACCCTGAACTCATTCACAGTGACTCTCTAGCACAGTAATACACAGCAGTGTCTTCAGTCTTGAGGCTGTTCATCTGTAGGTACAGTTTACCGCTGGAGTCATCTCTGGACACTGTGAACCTTCCCTGGACTGACTGGGAATAGGAGATAGGAGAACTGGATGTGCCTATAGTTGCAACCCATTCCAGTCCTTTACCGTGACCCTGTCTCACCACAGCTGCCCAGTGGCTGCTGAATGAATATCCAGAGGCGGTACAGACCAGCCGAAAAGATTCACCGGGCCTTTTTACCTCAGCCTGAGACTAAGTGAAGGTCTGACAATGGATTTCTGTGGAAGAGAGAGGAAAAAACTGAAAAGTCAGCAAAACGTAAACTTTCTAAATTTGTATATGCATTCATAAATTATTATTTAGGAATGAATTACAGACCATGTAAAAATAGGAATAACAGGACTGAACTGATTATTGTTGTCATTGCTGATTGATTCTTCGTATACAGAAACCACATAGAGTCAGTGAACACAGACACACTACAATGCAACTTATGGGAAATATACATCACACTTTTGCATGAGCTCCTCCCCCAGTCTGTCATTGCTTGTTATCTTTGTGTATGAAAAACAGACATTTGTAAAAATATAAGATACAAAAAAAGTAACTGTGGAACGATGAAAATTATAATGGGCCTGATAAATGCAAAATAAAAAACATCTTTGACATGTTGCCTAAATGTATTTTTATATTTTAAAGCATTATAAGATGGGTGTCCTGGGTGAAACTGATCTTGTTTTTTATGGAATCTTTAATATTATTGCTACCATCACTGCAACGATATCCCAGCCATTCCAATGCTTTTCCAGTGGTTTGACGTATCCAGTGAATGTAATAGCTTGATACTGAAATCCTGCAGGAGATGGAAAATGATTCTTGAGGTTTCACAACCATAGATGGAGGTTGAGTGAGCTCAACACAGTAAACACCACCTGAAAACAACAATGGAAGAATGTGTTGTTATTAATTATCCTGCTAGAAATTTTACATTCCCAAAACGTTCTCAGAACATCCCCGCTGGTGTCAAGGACATCGCCTAGTAACGTTCCCAGAATGCTCCGAGATGGTCACGACGTGGAGTTCTTTTAAGGGTTGGGGGATGTTATTTGGCGGACCTTCAGGGAACATTCAGGATGTTTTGGGAATGGGGACCATTACTACCGGACGTTCCCTCTAGGTCTCTACACTACATTCCCATAACGTTTGCAGGACCAACCTAGAATGTTATTTTTTGGTCCTATTTAGGTCCTTCCATCACATTTACTGAATGTTTTCAGAATGTTTGTGTGAATCTATGTACACTGGGCTGTTTTGCAAATGAGGCTCAGTAAAACACAGGATTTGCACATAAGTTGCTTCTCAAAGATGGATCAATACCAACTCTTCCAGATCCAACTTCATATCCAGAACATGTAAGTATCTCACTTTATAATGTGTGTGTTTGCAAATCGCCCTTCTGAATAAATTATCTGCATTAATTATCAAACATGTACTAACATGTAGTTAAGACACTATTATTCATGCATGAATCCTTATGACACCTGTCGTAGTTAAGGATAGCTCTTCATAGTTCATATCTTCACTAATCATGAGTTCATGTTGAAGTAACTATTAATTCAGGTTTTAGTACATGATTATTCATGCCCTGTTATTGAAAGTGTTACCAAGATCCGTATGCAATAGAAGAGAACACATGCACACACGCAACAGAAGGACGCAGCTTTTTCGTTTTTGTGAACAGAATGGAGCATCAAAACATAAATGAAATTCCCTTATAAGATTCTGCCAGAGAAACTTCTCAGAGTCAGATAATGAGGGGTTTCACCTAAAGTCATCTATGTGAGGGTGAAATTTAAAAGAAAAGGACCACATGTGCTGCTGTGTATTAAACATTTTTTTTTTAACTGCTTGTGTCTGGGTCTCATTGGTTTGATATGTTCATTAAAGGTAAGTGAGATAAGCACATGTTTCTTTCTGGAACGACATGTTAGTTCTTTTTTTGCTGAACTTAGATCTCACGGCAATTCGTACACATTTTACGAGGTGGCTAATTTGTACGAATTTGTATGACCTCACTCGTACAAATTTTTGTTAAATCGTATTTATCTGATGAGTTGCCCAATTCGTATGAATTCGTATGAATGACCTCCCCCTAACCCCGCCCCTAAACCTACCCGTCACTGGGGTTTAGACAAATCATACAAATTTGTATGAATTAGCCACCGAATTGGTCATGAGATAGCGTTAGAAAGTCTTATGATGGTAGGTCAGAAAGCAGTGGAACAGGTCAAAGTGGATACAGCTCATATCAACCTAAAGGCAACATAAATAGATCCCCTCAGAGAACCTCATAGTGGAGGGAGATTGAGAGGCTGAAGGCAGAAATACAAGTGAGGTGCAATTAACCATCTCCAGTTTTATTGAAACGTCACAATCAATTTAATTTGATTAGCAGTATTTAAATTAAAAAAAATAAAACATATGAGCTTTTCTAAAATTATTTTACAGTCATCAGGGTCACATAATTTGATTCTGATATCATTTGCTGAGAAGACCATTTATGTTTAAGTAGATACTACTTTAACAAAATGTGTTTTAGTAGTTTCCCATATGCTTTATTATAGTTGTAGAGTTTAAACAAATCTTATGAAACTATACATGCAAATTCACTTATTTTCTTAGAGGCAATAACCAAACACAGGTGTTTCCTGAGGAACGCATCAGTAAATGAGACTTTTTCTATACACTCTATTGTCTCCATATATCTCTGTTGTTTCAATAATAGTAATCATTATTATTATTTAAAATGATACATGTCTTTATCTCGCTAAAAATTTACCTTGCTAAGAGATAGATATGAACACACATTTCTTTTCTTTTTTTCTTTTTAACTTTTTACTGAATTAAGCCTTTGCTTGTATTCTGGTCTTTATTCTATGCTGATATCTAAGGCCTTTCAGATTCATTATACTTATCCTGGAATATACACTGAATGCCTTAAATGTGGTCACTGTATGGGCATGTGAATATATTCTTGTCAACATAAGTCATTTTGTGTTCAGTAAGTAGAAAAGCTGATCTCAGACACAGAAATACAACACATACTTTAGTAGTTTACAGATAGAAACATCAAGCGTGCACTATTAGCATTACTGCATAATATGACGTTAATGGTTAGTCAAGCTTTCATAGTCATGAGCTTCATGAGAATGGATCAATAAATAAACAATTCAGTGACGACAGTATCAGTAATTATATCTATTCCAGACTGCCTGAAGATTACGTATTGGCAACTATTTGTATAATCGATAAAATAAATAATAATAGTGTTTGAAGAAAGAGAGATCTAGAGAATCCTCAGATTGTATTTACCATGATTTGACAACATGTGTGAACGGTGAACCCTCTTATGAAATGTGCCAAGAATTCACTTGTAAAACAATTATCATGAGCAATTATCAATATTATCTATTTTAACTTTTACTAACAAATTTCAAAGGTTAGAACATAGACCGTCATTTTTTGAACATTAAATATAATCTGGAAATTGTTATTAAAATTAAACTGAAATTATTTGTGTGGTGAGTGTCGATGTTGTTTTTGAACAAGGCAGTAATTGCTCTGTGTCACTGTGACTCTCTGGCGCAGTAATACACAGCTGTGTCCTCAGTCTGCATATTCTGTCCTTGTAGAGTCACTGTGCTGCTGGAAGAGTCTCTGGTAACTTGAAATCTACTCTTCAGTTTATCACTGTAATATGTGTTACCGCTACCACATATATCTCCGACCCATTCCAGAGCTTTTCCTGCAGCCTGTCGTATGAAGCCAGTGCAGTAGCTGCTGTCAGTCACTGAATATCCAGAGACCTTACAGGACAGGGTCAAAACCTGACCAGGCCTTAAGACCATAGAATCAGTCTGGGTCAGTTCAACACACTGGACACCTGGGGAAATAAATATGGCCTGACATGTAAGAGACATGGAAAAATTTTGAGAAAATTTTGAGAAAATTTTGGTTTGAGAAATGAGAGAGCAAGCTGCTTCTTTTCATCTTAACACTCAAATAAATAAGAGGAAGAGGAATATTTGCATACAGCTCTGCATACGCAACCCACAAAACAGAAGTTTGTGTTCTTCTCATCTTGTTGGTCACAGTAACTCCGCCCCTAGCCCCTGACGCAAGCAGTTCTTACCAAGCCTGCCGTACTCGTGTTGAAAACTGCAGCCAAAGCGTCTTGATCGCCCCCAGGTGGTTGGTCCCAGTATAGCTCATAACCCCCGCTCCTCCTTGTATTCGACTGGACACGAGACAAACTAAACAATCAAATTACACTGCAAATAATTTTTTCCTATAGATGGTTTCTGTCATTGTATGCAGTTTTTATCACAATGATTTCATTTCAAGTGTTTGTTTTTTAAATAAGTTTGGTTTTAGTTATTTGATGCTATAAAAACAGGGGGTGTGACGTCATGATTGACAGCTGAGATTGACAGCGTCTCTGAGTGAAGTCGTCATTGAGGCACTAACAGACTTTTTTTGGGATTTTCGGGAGGAGATTGGAGCTTTAGCTTTAATTTCTACATTTCCATAACTGTTTATTTCACACCAACATAATGAATTGTTCTGAATCTGCGAGAGTGTGGGCGGGCTTTTGATATCGTGGCTCTACTTCCTGCTCTCTACTGCGCAGACTCCGGTCCCAAATCTGAGGAAAATGTCAGCGCCATATTCGGATGTTGGCGGCTTCACTTTTCTTCAGTGGAAGGTAGTGAAGACGCGTCGTCCATATTTTTTTACGGTCTATGGTTCTTACTTAGACCAGCAATGTTTTGGTGCTACATAAGAACCACTTTTCCTGGTTCAGAGCTGGAGCTTTGGGTGTCGAAAGACAAAGAACCGATTTGAAACTAGTCTCTGGCTCCGAACCAGCACTCAAACTGCCTTGGTGGAAAAGGGGTATCAGAGTTCCTCTGAAACTCAACAGCTAGATTGTGAACGTCCTTATTCCTTATCTCAGTGCATTATTAAGTTTGTCAGCTTTTGATCTAGCAATACAAGTTCTAAAACAAAGCGTCATGTTTTACTTTCTTGCACTTCATATAAGAGTAAATTGCTAAGTACGCATACAAGCAGCAGCATTTGTTATCATGTCTACAGCAGCAGCAAGCGGTTTATGTAGTTCAAGTGAGAATACAGTAAAAGCATTGCAGATTTAAAAACAGTAAGTGAATTTGGGCATTTGCGCACCTATACATGTTAATCAGGGATCACCTTATTTGCTCTAACCTCCAATGCTTCCAATATTTCGAATGGCTTCATTTCTATGTTGAGTGCGCGCTGGCGTAGACACAGTGTTAAAGTGAAATGGGCATTCGCTTACGTTTTACGTTTTCATATCCGTCGTTCAGACAAGGTTCGTTATTAGAAATTAGAAATTAGAAATTAGCTCGTCACCTTTAAAGTTAAAATAAATAAAAAAGTTATTTATAGTAGCAGCTAGTGAATGCTATTTCGTTCTTGCAGTAGCAAGCAGACATTCTAGACGCTATAGGATACTCTTTAAACCTGAAATTGGAATTTGCTTATGTTTTCGGTTATTCAACGGGACTTCAGCAATTAAGTATGCATAGCTATTCAGATTGCATGTTAGCAAATAATATTAACAGCAGTAGCATGCATAGCAAAATTATAATAGCATGCAGTAGCCCAAGTAGACTAGTTATAAAATAGAATGGAATTCAGTAACAATGCATGGACATGAAGTTTTTAAAGTGAAATAGGCATTAAATTATGTTTTGCTTTACTCAACAGGGCTTAGAGAAATTAAGTAGGTTACTTTGTGCGGCAGCAGCAGGCTATGCTTAGCAAATTCAGATCATAATATTTGTGAATATCATTAACTGCAGCAGCATGCATGCAATTTCATGCTGCAACATTGTGAATATTATTACAGCAACACCACATATTGCAAATTAAATATTGCAAGTAGTGAATATAAGTAATATCAGCAGTGGTAGAAGCAAGCAATCAATGTAGTTGCGTGAGGGTACAGTAAAAGAGTTTGCTGGTAGTGAACTCATTACACAGTGTCTGCACTGGGGTGACACGGCATAAAAGCTAGAGGCTGTCCACACTTGCGAAGAGCAATCGTGCAAATTCATTTGTCTTTCGTATCAAGTAGCGTGAGCGTTTGAAGTGAATAGGAATAGAAATTTGTTGTATTGCTCGCATCGTGCTGAATCCATTGTGGGCAGCTTCACCTATTATAATGGATTTCATTGATTTTGTTGCATTGTGCCGCGTCTAATATATACACAGTATTAAGTGAAATAGGCATTTGTTACTTTTTTGCTTATTCTACGGGGTTTACAGCAATTCTAATTTCTTTGTGCAGCAGCAGTAGCAGCGTGCTTGGCTATTCAGAATGCATGGTTTGCCAAAAAAAAAGCAGCAGTAGCATATATAGCAAACTCAGATTGTAATGTCGAGATTATTATCAGCAGCAAAACGCATGACACTTAGTTATGACATGTTGCGATTATTAATTTGGTCACAAATGATATAAATCTCAGTAGCACGTGAAGTAATTCAGACGGAAATGTAGTGAATAATATTAACAAGCATGCAAAGCAGACATTGCAGTGAATAAAGTTACTGTAGGATCTTGCTTAAGATCATCTAGATATGATTCATGCATTAGGCTAATTGAGTTCAGCTGAGTTGATGATGCAATGCCAAAATTATTGTTCTTAATATGCAATACAAATATAATAAACTATTGAAAAATGGAAATATTTTCTGGCATATTTAGTTGTGAGCATACTATCCTACAACTACAGGTTAAACAGCGATTGATGCTATCGCAGTATACTTTTCGTTTATGAAGCATTTCACGTCTGAACATAAACCTCATGCAAAAATCCTTCAATACGTTATTTCCAAAGGACGAGGTTTATTAGCATGCGGAATCCAAGAGATGCGTGTCTTTTACTTTATATAAAATAAATTCAAATAAATAAAATAAAAATAGCAGAAAGCTGTTTTTTTAGCACTATAAAAAATAAAAAAAAATAAAAAAATAAAAAAAACATTTGGTAAGAGGATAATGACAATGACGACTATCAAATGACAATTTAAAACTATTTGCTCAGGTGGTTGCTGGGAGTTATTTTCTTCGTCTCTATCAGCTTGCAATGTGATCTCCCGTTTTTAACGACTCACAGAGTGCGCGTTTCTACCTAGGTAAGTTTGAACAATATTGGCTCAGGCTCACATAGCTATTTAGGTCATTAGTTAAATAAATCTAAGGGTATGGCACCCAGGTTCACATTGCTAAGCCACTAGTTATTTTCTCTGGGCTTCACTAGCCCAGACACACATTTTTAAATCAGGTGACTAGTTTTACGCTATCTGATCAAACGACCAGTTACACACAGCAATAGTTCACTAGCGTTAAGCCATTCGGCAAAGCAGACCCAGGCACACATAGATAGCAAACATGCGGTTCTCATGGCTCTCTGGAGCAGCAGCAGTACACGTCTTGGCGATAGATCTGCATGTTTTGGGGGATGGTATCATTTCATCTCTTCTTCTGCTTTGATGGGGGATCATTTCAAGCATATTATCGTATAGCAGCAGTATGTTTTCATGCTCACAGCAGCATACTCATTTTGGCTGTATTGTTCATCTTCTCCAGCTTTGTTGGGGGATAATTGATATATGCTATTTGTGCAGCAGCAGCATGTCTTACATGCTCACAGCAGCGTGTCGTGTATGTATTGGCAGTTGCAAGTTACTGTACTTGCTCTGCAGCAGCAGCAATCTACAACAACAGAAATAATCAACAGCAGCAATTCAGCAGCAGCGTAGCAGATCTATTCCGCCAGAGAGTTGTCATGATAGAAATGCCTAGTTCTGTCATGAAACTCTAGATGGCGCAGGCTTATGGGTCCTTAACGCAAGCTGATGATAATTACAATGTTAACTACTTGACACAGCTGATTGGTCCATGTTGCATCTGCAGCCAATGAGCTTGCTGCTCAACATTTAAATGGCAGGTTACCATTCTCTATAGCAGTTTACAGCGCGCTTTCAGAGTTCGTCTAAAACCCTCCACCTTCCCCAGCTCCACCTGTATAGATCTACTATGGGATAATTGATATATGCTATTTGTGCAGCAGCAGCATGTCTTACATGCTCACAACAGCGTGTCGTGTATGTATTGGCAGTTGCAAGTTACTGTACTTGCTCTGCAGAAGCAATAAATAATAATCAGCAGCAGCAGCAATTTACAACAACAGAAATAATCAACAGCAGCAATTCAGCAGCAGCGTAGCAGATCTATTCCGCCAAGACCAAATACATTAACATTGCCATATCCATTACCATGCTAAAAATCATCCCGAGAGTTGTCATGATAGAAATACTTGTATTAAGAACGCTACAATGTAAATGGGAATTTACATTGAATGAGAATGTTCAAAAGGTCAGAAAATATATATTTTTTGGAAAATGTTTACTAGTTTTTCTCGTTTTGTGAATTACTTTGACCTTTTCAATAACTGTACTGTGCAATCCAATTTGTATACATTCATCATACCAGTTGTCATCATGACACTTTTGTAAGACTGTAAGATGCCGGGACGTCTGGGCTAAGGAACGACTACTCCCGAGAAAACAAAGAATGTTTCGGGAAATTAACATTTGAACTCTCTCTTGTGAAAGTGGCATCCCCACCTGAGGCTCAGCCACACAAAGTCAATCACCTTAATTTATATTACATCCCCCTCACCCTCATGCTGAAATTCACCCAAAATCTATATGGGTTATTGTACAAGTACTATACAGTATTATACATGTTTGGTGTCGTTTGAAATTTCTCAGTGCGACTGGTACAAAGGTCTCATTCCCACAGAAGTAAACCAAAGGTAATAAAGATTTTAAGAGTTTAGAGATATTTTGCTTACTTTGGTGGGTGGGTCCTCTGCCAATTGGTCTTTCATGCATATTACCTCCTGTCCTCAATAAGGTGTAAACCTCAGGTCTTGGAGACTTGATTAATGCAAATTCCCATTGTGAAGTCATGTTTACATTTGAAAGAAGTTTCTGTCTTGGTCTGAGTATTTAAGGGATGTTGCAGGAGGGTCAGCCCGTAATGCTATGCATTATGTATCCCATTTCCTTTATTTGCCACTTCATATCTAACACATAATCGTAAAGAACTTGAAGCAAATATTAGATTGAAGTGCTGCAAAAGCACAGTTTCTTTGGAGCAAATATTTATTATGACTTTTCATAGTAGACTTTTCATTATTATGACTATATCATTATGACTTTTGAAAACCTAATGTGTTCCTGAGAAAATCAGACTGTTGCGGAAAACCATCAGAAACTAATTTGTAACTGAATTTGTAATAAGATGATGTTTTTGTACAGACAGGCTGTTGGTGTCTGTCACTGTGAATCTCTGGCACAATAATACACAGCTGTGTCTTGAGCTTGCATATTCTTTCCTTGCAGTGTTATTGTGTTACTGGACGTGTCTCTGGTGATGCTGAACTTGCTTTTCAGGGAATCCTTGTAGTATAAGTCTCCACCACTTCCAATCAATCCAATCCATTCCAGAGCTTTTCCTGCAGGCTGACGAATCCAGGCTGTATGATAGCTAGTAACTGAATAGGAGACTTTACAGTCGATAGTTAGAGTGGCATCAGGACGGACAGTCAGAGACGCAGGCTGAGTGAGCTCATATGAATGAACACCTGTATCAAATGAAATAATAGCAGTTAGTAAAATAGCATGAAGTTTAAAGACAGTTAACATGATTTTTATCAACAAAATGATGTATCATGCAGAAAAGTAGACTAAACTTACAGGATATTACTGCCAGAAGCGACACTAAAGATGAAGAGATCATGGTGTGTTTGAATGATCTGAAGCGATTCTTTCCTCCCTCTAGTGATCAGATGAATGTATAAACTGACTCATGCCTGCTGTTTAAATATGCAACTGATGATTTACATAAACATACAGAGTTACTAATCAACTTCACAAGCTCAAACAACTAGATTATATATGCATTACATGAAGAGGCATCATATTGTCCTGAACTTTTAAACAAGCCTTTTAGTTTTTAATTTGATCATTTCCGTCATTATTTATGGTTGAAGTCGATTAGCAGCAAATGTAAACAGTTTATTGTGACTGTAAGTGATTCAGACTGTAAAATTCAGATCAAAATGTAAAATGTAGGAAGTATTCTTTGACTGAATTATTCTAATATCACACTGAATCATGCAATACTTTAATGAGGACAAAATCTGATTTGAAAGAATGGAGCTTTTAAAAAAACAAAAATAACTCATGCTTATATTATTTGGATATATTAGGCCTTTTAAACATTACCAACATTGAGAGAATTTTTTTTTTTTTTTTTTGAGGTGAACACCAAAGTGACAAAAAAGAATTTGAATATATATATATATATACAGTGGGGAGAACAAGTATTTGATACACTGTCGATTTTGCAGGTTTGCCCACTTACAAAGCATGTAGAGGTCTGTAATTTTTATCATAGGTACTCTTCAACTGTGAGTGACGGAATCTAAAACAAAAATCCAGAAAATCACATTGTATGATTTTTAAGTAATTAATTTGCATTCAGCTCCCTGCAAAGATTTTCTATTGGGTTCAGGTCTGGAGACTGGCTAGGCCACTCCAGGACCTTGAGATGCTTCTTACGGAGCCACTCCTTAGTTGCCCTGGCTGTGTGTTTCGGGTCGTTGTCATGCTGGAAGACCCAGCCACGACCCATCTTCAATGCTTTTACTGAGGGAAGGAGGTTGTTGGTCCCATCCATCCTTCCCTCAATACAGTGCAGTCGTCCTGTCCCCTTTGCAGAAAAGCATCCCCAAAGAATGATGTTTCCACCTCCATGCTTCACGGTTGGGATGGTGTTCTTGGGGTCGTACTCATCCTTCTTCTTCCTCCAAACACAGCGAGAGGAGTTTAGACCAAAAAGCTCTATTTTTGTCTTATCAGACCACATGACCCTCTCCCATTCCTCCTCTGGATCATCCAGATGGTCATTGGCAAACTTCAGACGGGCCTGGATATGCGCTGGCTTGAGCAGGGGGACCTTGCGTGCGCTGCAGGATTTTAATCCATGACGGCGTAGTGTGTTACTAATGGTTTTCTTTGAGACTGTGGTCCCAGCTCTCTTCAGGTCATTGACCAGGTCCTGCTGTGTAGTTCTGGGCTGATCCCTCGCCTTCCTCATGATCACTGATGCCCCACGAGGTGAGATCTTGCATGGTGCCCCAGACCGAGGGAGATTGACCGTCATCTTGAACTTCTTCCATTTTCTAATAATTGCGCCAACAGTTGTTGCCTTCTCACCAAGCTGCTTGCCTATTGTCCTATAGCCCATCCCAGCCTTGTGCAGGTCTACAATTTTATCCCTGATGTCCTTACACAGCTCTCTGGTCTTGGCCATTGTGGAGAGGTTGGAGTCTGTTCGATTGAGTGTGTGGACAGGTGTCTTTTATACAGGTAACGAGTTCAAACAGGTGCAGTTAATACAGGTAATAAGTGGAGAACAGGAGGGCTTCTTAAAGAAAAACTAACAGGTCTGTGAGAGCCGGAATTCTTACTGGTTGGTAGGTGATCAAATACTTATGTCATGCAATAAAATGCAAATTAATTATTTAAAAATCATACAATGTGATTTTCTGGATTTTTGTTTTAGATTACGTCTCTCACAGTTGAAGTGTATGAAAAGTGCATGAAAGGGTGTACATGGTCTGCAACAATGCTTAGGTAGGTGGTACGTGTCAAAGTAACATCCACATGGATGCAGGACCCAAGGTTTCCCAGCAGAACATTGCCCAAAGCATCACACTGCCTCCGCCAGCTTGCCTTCTTCCCATAGTGCATCCTGGTGCCATGTGTTCCCCAGGTAAGTGACACACACGCACCCGGCCATCCACGTGATGTAAAAGAAAACGTGATTCATCAGAGCAGGCCACCTTCTTCCATTGCTCCGTGGTCCAGTTCTGATGCTCACGTGCCCACTGTTTGCACTCTCGGCGGTGGACAGGGGTCAGCATGGGCACCCTGACTGGTCTGCGGCTATGCAGCCCCATACGCAACAAACTGCGATGCACTGTGTATTCTGACACCTTTCTGTCAGAACCAGCATTAAATTCTTGAGCAATTTGAGCTACAGTAGCTCGTCTGTTTGATCGGACCACACGGGCCAGCCTTCGCTCCCCACGTGCATCAGTGAGCCTTGGCCACCCATGACCCTGTCGCCGGTTCACCACTGTTTCTTCCTTGGGTCACTTTTGATAGATACTGACCACTGCAGACCGGGAACACCCCACAAGAGCTGCAGTTTTGGAGATGCTCTGACCCAGTCATCTAGCCATCACAATTTGGCCCTTGTCAAACTCGCTCAAATCCTTACACTTGCCCATTTTCCCTGCTTCTATCACATCAACTTTGAGGACAAAATGTTCACTTGCTGCCTAATATATCCCACCCACTAACAGGTGCCGTGATGAAGAGATAATCAGTGTTATTCACTTCATAATGTTTATAATGTATATAACTTTATAATGTTATGCCTGATCGGTGTATATATATATTTATTAAAAAAATAAATAAATAATACCAAATCTTTTGAAAAGTTATCTTTTGCATTCCTACAGTAGGGGGACTTTCTCTTGCTCTTTTCATTCAAGTTATTTTTGAACAAGGCAGTAATTGCTCTGTGTCACTGTGACTCTCTGGCGCAGTAAAACACAGCTGTGTCCTCAGTCTGCATATTCTGTCCTTGTAGAGTCACTGTGCTGCTGGAAGAGTCTCTGGTAACTTAAAAAAATCTACTCTTCAGTTTATCACTGTAATATGTGTTACCGCTACCACATATCTCTCCGACCCATTCCAGAGCTTTTCCTGCAGCCTGTCGTATCCAATGAGTGCAGTAGCTGCTGTCAGTCACTGAATATCCAGAGACCTTACAGGACAGGGTCAAAACCTGACAAGGCCTTAAGACCATAGAATCAGTCTGGGTCAGTTCAACACACTGGACACCTGGGGAAATAAATATGGCCTGACATGTTAGAGACATGGAAACATTTTGTATAACCATATATAAGTGATTTTTATTATGAATTATTTCTATGAAAAGTATGAAGACTTACGAGAGACAGCTGCTAGCAGCAGAAACAACCAGAGAGATGAGGAGACCATGGTTTGAGAAGTGCGAGAGCAAGCTGCTTCTTTTCCCCTTAATACTCAAACAAAGAGGAGGAGAAAGAATATTTGCATACAGTATGTTCAAATGTACTATATTTTATTCATTTAAAAAGTTACAGTGAACATAGATCCAACTGTCATCAGACAGATGACCTCTGTATCTGTTAAAAGCAGTTAATCTCTGTAAACGATTTCATGTTTAAATTAATAAATAACTATGTTGATTCAAATTATACGAAAATATGGTGTTCTGCAAATTTGATTTAATTTTTTCATGTATTTCCTCGATCCAGACGGACTAGTTTGCATTAGTGGTGGGGGAGAGCAGTGACTCTTTCTGCAGGGTAAATCGTTATGTCAGTAGGTGGTGACAAGTGACTGTGTTTATGAGTAAATCATTAAGCCATTCATTCAACCTATTTGTTCAAAACCACTGATTCATTCAGGAAGTAAACACCACTATTGTGTGTTTAAAAGTGCTCAGAGACACGATGGATAATTCTGTTGTGCCATTGTTTGGAAATATCTTCATTGATGGAGTGAAAATAGGCAAAGTAAATGGCAATACTGTGTTTAAAATGTAAGGGAGAGCGGGGCACAACCTAACACTTTTTGACTTTCTCAGTTTGTGTAAATCCACTTGGGGTTCAGAGTATTTATTTTTTCCCACATTAATTTCACACGTCTAGTACAATTATGTGGTTTTGTTTCATTAATACAGTGTATATTTTTTTCATGATTTACCCCAAAAGAATGGAAGTGAAATGTGACAACATGCCCAGGTGGGGTACATTGTAATGTGAATGAGCATATGACAGCTTAAAATGTTATCTGATACAATAAAAAAAAAAAAAAATTCCAAGACAAACTAAAATATTGTGTCAATAAAATACAATGATCAACTTTTTCATATAAAATAATGGCATTTTTAATAATTAAAAATAAACAAATTTTTGAGTTTGACAACAAACACACCGTAAAACACAGCTATACAGCATAGTTCAAAACATAATAAAAATTCATAATTTCTGAATATTGACTCTCAGTCTTTATTCACATTTTTCTCTTGTGGTTTCTCAATATAATTCATAAAAGTATAGAGTAGAATAGCTTATTTCTAATAGGGGCAGTGTTACAACATGACCCACCTGCACAACTGGGATTTAAACCCGGCTAGTGTCTTCTTCTGGTTAGATCAGCATTAAAGAACTATCTCAACTGTTAAATAACAGATTTAAGATTAAAATAATATCAGATTTGTCTAATTTTAAATATACACAAAAAACAGAGATGACGAATTAACTTCAGTAAGAAATGTACTTTTGCTATGGTTAAATAAATGTTCAGTGATATCTTCCAAAGATTTTTTAATTTTGGGGCAATTTTGTCTCTATATAGTGTTGATATGGCAACTAGTAAATACTTGCCAAAATAAGTTTTGTCATCCTGGCATGTGTGGAAAGTTTTAAACCATGTGTGTTACAACTAGCCCCGTGTTAGGTTGTACCTCGCTCACCCCGCTACTCAATATTAACTTAATGTTTATAAAAAGCAGTGGTGTAATGTAACGAAGTAATAATACTTCGTTACAGTACTTGAGTATTTTGGGGGAGAATCTGTACTTTATTTGAGTTTTTATATTTCTGTCAACTTTTACTTTTACTCCACTATATTTCCTACATAAAATGTACACTTTTACTCCGATACATTTTCCCAAAGCAATTTCGTTACTTACTACAAAATAAATTCGTAAGACTGCAAGGAAGCATGTGCAAACAAGTGCTCGCACAAGCGCGGTGGATTTCATTTTCCGTGTTGCGTCCGTTGCTATAGCGACTGACACGTGAGGCTGCGCACTGCACAGAGCGGGACACTTCAAAAACGAATTTAAAACATAGACAACAAAACGGTATGTTATACACTACAGTACATGTTTTGTATCACTATAAAGTAATTAATTTGTTGACTAGATGCTGTATTAATGCCGTCGAGACTGATGCTAACATTAGTACCTCAAGCTGTTAAAACAACGTGACAAAAACACACGCAAGTCTGACCCAAATGTTTAATGTCACGTTTGTTACCATCTATTTGCGTTATTTTATATCCATCTGGACGCTTTTATGCAGTTGTTATGCAGCAAAGAGGCATATTTGAAGCTAGTGACATGAGAAATCAAACTGTATTGTCATGCAGCTTTATCGTCACTGTCACATATTTTGATTAGGTAATCATCAAGTGTTCTAAAATAGAAGCAAATAAAGTGTGAAATATACATATAATATACATATACTGTGCCTAATTTCAATGCTATGACTATGTGTGAAGATGGCCATCTTAAGCATTACTGTTTGAATTTATATGAAATGGTAACATTTTACAATAAGAGACCATTTTTAACATTAAAATGGTTGATAAAAAAGTATTGTTCATCAACATTTACTAATACATTTTAAAGTTGTCTCTTACATTAGTTACTGTACTATGGATTAACATGAATGATCAAGGTATAATTAATATATTAATATTTTTTTATATTTAAAACTTATAATAAACAGTTTGCCATTTTTGTATTCAAAGAAAACTAAATGGAAGAAACAGAGTTAAAACTGAACACAATCTTGCACTTAAACTGTATAGAACAATTTTTAAATATTATTTTGCTCCTTTTGTGTTTTGCATTGTACTTTTACTTTCGATACTTACTTTTAATATGAAAAAAATACTTTTCATACTTATGTACAATAAATATCAATACTTTAAAACTTTTACTCAAGTAATATTCTAAACAGTGACTTTAACTTTTACCAAAGTCATTTTCTGGCAAGATATCTATACTTTTACTCAAGTGTGGCTTTTGAGTACTTTATCCACCACTGATAAAAAGCAATATCACAATCATACCTTTGTTCTGAATACCAACTGTGCTGATAACAACAGCCCTCTTGCTTGTGTAGCCTAATATTGTTTCATGAACATGTTTGTTTTTGATGACCGAGGGAAGCTTACAATAGTGTCACTGTGATTCTGATTCAGTAAAATGCAGTCATGAGTCTCTGCAGGTGAAATAATGGCCTAGACCATATGTATCACAGCATAAGCATAATTCTAAAAACACAAAATAGCGGCAGGACTGTATTGGAAACCAGTGACATTTAAAATTGCCCATTTTTGAATTTCCAGCTTAAAATGTTACAATGAGCTTTTATAATTGAATATTTCTATGTGATGCAATGCAGCTGATAAGTCAATATTCATCATCTGTATGTGAATTAGGAAGTGGTTTTTGTATTTCTTTGACCCTGAACTCATTCACAGTGACTCTCTAGCACAGTAATACACAGCAGTGTCTTCAGTCTTGAGGCTGTTCATCTGTAGGTACAGTTTACTGCTGGAGTCATCTCTGGACACTGTGAACCTTCCCTGGACTGACTGGGAATAGGAGATAGGAGAACTGGATGTGCTGATGTCCACTCCAGACCTTTTCCGGGGCTGTGTCTGACCCAATGTAGATAGAGACCGCTGAATGTAAATCCAGTTCCAGTACATGTAAATTTATGAGACTCTCCCGGTTTTTTAACCACTGTGTCAGACTGAGTGAATGTCTGACATTCAATACCTGTGGAAAAAGAAACAATATTACATTTCATATGTTATAATGTCACATTGTTGCACTCTTAATGATTATCCTATGCAGTGACTTACATGGTAAAACTGCCAGAATTACAAATACAATAAACTTTTTAAACTTGGTGTATGTTTAGTTAAAACCAGAAAGACAGACTTTGTTCCTAGAGTTCAAATGTCTGTTTAGATCACAAAGATACACTGACACATTTAAAGTGGGAAGGTGATTTGCATTTATTAAAATCAGAGAACTGATGGTATGAAAGACTGACGTATGTTTGGTCCAGATTTAGATTTTAATGGTTAATGTTTGAGATCTGTATATGCAGACCTTTATTTTTCTATTATTAAGGATAAGTAATTTTTGTGTATTGTATACAAGAACAGTAGTTTTAAATAACACAACACTGAAAGTTAAAAACCACTAAAAACAATGTTGAAAAATAAAATATGAGATAAGATCAGTTCAAGTATGCATTAGCCTACTGCCATCATCTATTGGTGTTTGGCCAATACTGTTGTAAACGACTGACAAAGAAAGATTAAGAGCCAGATTTATTAACAGCTTGTGCCAGCGCAAAACCCTCTTTTGGCGTTAAAAAACTACTGTCAGAATTTACTAAAGACACGCAGTGAAAAATTAGCACTGAAAGGCGTGGACAGAGTTATTTTTGCGGCTGAACTTATTGCATATGCATATGTAGGAGTTTCCCTTTCAGACGCAAATTTATAGGAGAGTATTTAAATGAATCACGCAATGTGATTTACTACGGTTTGCCCTTGTTTACTGATGTTTGCGCCATTATTTACCGCCCCAAAAAAGCACGTCTTAAACCAGACGCTATACTGCTAGATTGCATTGGTCGTTATGAAAATGATCCTTAATTTGCGCGTTGTCAGATCACTCTCTAAACTTTCCACTCCCATCTGCGCTCTCACGCTAATTTGCCGTTTAGTAAATCTGGCCCTAAGTGCTTCAGTTCATTGACTGACACAGATCTGTGCTGTTCAAACAGTGGCTAAAACTTTCAGGGTGAAAACGCTATCAATATAGAACTTTACTGGCCAACAGGCAGAGCCATAAAAATCATTTAAACTTTTCTTCATGTCTGGTTTAGGCAATCTTAAAGAAAGCAAAGCCAATGTGACAGATGTAAGAGATTACTGATTATCCTATTGAAACATATAGGCCTACTTTATTTGTAAATCTGTTGTTCTGTAAATCTGTTATCTGGTGTTATAAAACTTTTGAAGAAAAAATGATGACTACCCTAATTTGTACAATGGTATGATGTTTTTGTACAGACAGGCTGTTGGCGTCTGTCACTGTGAATCTCTGGCACAATAATACACAGCTGTGTCTTGAGCTTGCATATTCTTTCCTTGCAGTGTTATTGTGTTACTGGACGTGTCTCTGGTGATGCTGAACTTGCTTTTCAGTGAATCCTTGTAGTATAAGTCTCCATCACTCCAGATCAATCCAATCCATTCCAGAGCTTTTCCTGCAGGCTGACGAATCCAGGCTGTACGATAGCTAGTAACTGAATAGGAGACTTTACAGTCGATAGTTAGAGTGGCATCAGGACGGACAGTCAGAGACGCAGGCTGAGTGAGCTCATATGAATGAACACCTGTATCAAATGAAATAATACCAGTTAGTAAAATAGCATGAAGTTTAAAGACGGTTAACAAGCTTTTTAGCAGAAAAGTAGACTAAACTTACAGGATATTACTGCCAGAAGCGACACTAAAGATGAAGAGATCATGGTGTGTTTGAATGATCTGAAGCGATTCTTTCCTCCCTCTAGTGATCAGATGAATGTATAAACTGACTCATGCCTGCTGTTTAAATATGCAACTGATGATTTACATAAACATACAGAGCTACTGATCAACTCTACATGCTAAAAAACATTTATGTTATGGTTTATATTATTTATTGCTTTCATGAGAGAATTGTATAACATCAAGCTGTTTTGTCAAGATTTTTTTCTCTACTGGATATTTTTTTATAATTTTCTTCTCAATCTACTTTAATTCTTTTTCAAGCATTGATATAACTAATATTGGAATATTGGAAAGCAACAATAGCAGCAGGTCAGTAAGTACGGTTTTAGTTTGTCACTGTAAAATGTGTAGCCACTACCACAAATCTATATATCAAAAAATATGTGCTGTGGTAAAGGAGTCAGATATGCCTTTGTGCTGAGTAATCTTCAGTGTATTGTACGTCACTGTAAATTTAACCGTAATATAATAGGCTATATTTGTTACACTATAATGTTCAGTTAGTTTTCATTTTCATGGACTTTCAGTTTGTTTTCATTCATCACATGTGTTCCTTTGTTTGATTTTCCTGCCACTCATCAGTAACCATGGACATTCATTCATCACAGCTGTTCGTCATTTAGTTCCTCTCTGTTCACTCTGTTTTGATCGGTCGATGTTCGTGTATTTTGCTAGTGTTTTGCCACACTTTGTTATGCCTGTCTACCCTTTTGTTTTAATAAACCACGTTTGTATTTGTATCCAGTCTTCAGTCTATCTTTTTCTTCTTCTTGTGACAATATTAATGCTGTGACCGTATCAGTGATGATGGTATATCTTCTCATTGGGCTGTATTTTGTGGATTTTTTATTCTCTGCTGCCACCTGTTGAACTCTAGTAACAAGAGATGAAACACTCAAAGTGGTTTTTGTTCAGGCGTGCAAGAACTTTGTGTCACTGTGTTTGTTTTGCACAGTAATATGTGGCTGAGTCTTCTGCTGTCAGGCCAGACAGTTTCAGATATACCATATTCTTTGAATTATCTCTAGTGATTTCAGTTCGTCTATTGAAGGATTCTGCGTAGTCATGGCTGCTGCCATCACTATAAACACGTCCAATCCAAACAAGTGGTTTTCCAGCTTGTTGTCTGATCCAGTGCATGTTACAACAGCCAAAGCTGAACCCAGATCCTCTACAGGACAGAGTCAGAGTTTCTCCAGGCTTTTTCTGAACTGTGCTTTCAATGGACTCCATATTTTGACATTTTATACCTAAAAGGAAAATTGAAAAGACTGATTTCATTTGAAATATGTATTAGAACTGATAATAGAAATGTGTCTCATGAGAAAACTCACAGTATACGCTGAATGAGAGCAGCAGCAAGCAGAGTACATTCTTCATCTTGAAAGTGGTGATGTGACGCTCCAGATCCAATCAGAAGCACATAAATACTAAACAAACATACAGGATTTAATTTGCATTGGGAGGGTCACAAGATACAATCATGACTGAAGGGACAAACTATTTAAGAACAGTATGACGTGAATGTGAATATGCACCTTTCCGTTCACTGTTATATCACCACCTTGGAATTATAAGGTTTTATCTGCATTCGGTGCGGTTTTGAGATATTGAGCGTCAAAGTTTTTGCATTCCATATAGCAAAAATGATATGACCCTAAATGTATTCTAAATGTACAATATCAGAATCCTCTCAAATTTGTAAATGGGAATTTTTGGAACAGGTCAAATTGCAGAACCTTCTAATTAAAAAAAAAAAAATCACTTTCTGCTTGGAATTATACGGTTCTATCTTGCAAAACATTAATTGAAGCAATAATTTTCAAGAAACACAAACAGTTTATTTATAATTTGTTTTAAAACATAAAATTAGTGTTGTAACAATGTGTCAACATGTAGAAAGTTCAATTCAATGCTTTCTTTACATTTATCTCATATTTCAGGATAAATAATAATTTTCTTGTTCAAGTTAAGCATAAAAGGCGGTGCGTAATATTTTGTCCGGTGCAGATGTTAATTTTAGGTAGGAATATGGTGGGTAATTATAAAACATTATTGCAGGAACCGTTAGTTTAAGTTTCTTTTGGTTCAGACAGAAAGCACCCTAGTGAAAAAATTGTATACTTAAGCACAATTTATTCGTATGTACTTTAGTATAACTAAATGTATTTGTGACACACTATAAATTGGTGTACTTAAAGTCGGTTAAATTGGAGCAACTAATTTTGTACTAAATGCATTTTAGTTGTACAAAAGCAGTGCTAAAGTTCAACTAAAGTTGTATTAAATATACTTGTTTGTGCTAAAGTGGAACTATTCCAAGTATACTTAAGTACAATTTAAATATACTCTTGTATAAATGCAGAATTCACAATAAATACAATTGCAATTAAATTACACTGTAAGAGTGTTGAACATACATTAATATTATACTAATAATAAACTTTTAGTGATTTTAAAACACACTGCAATGGCATTCCAAGTAAACTTGAAGTGCGCTAATGGCATCATTATAGTGTGCTTCAAATATGCTACAATAAAGTAATCTTTATAAATAATTGCACAGCTTATGAATTTGCCTTTTGCTGACATTTTATAGTCACCTTGCAGTTTACCATTAACTTGCTAGTCCGGTGAACATCAGTGAGACAATGGCAACAGATAAACAAATAAATAATTAAGATCATAATGCATAATGAAAGAGCATAATGGTACTAGATAAAGTAAGCAAAAACAGATCTGTTGCATAAATGTTTCAGAACATGTTTCATAAATGTTAAAATGATTGTCTATTTGATATTTTTAAAGCATTTTTGGATGGGAGAAAAGTGTGGATGGATGGATGGATGGATGGATGGACGGATGGATGGATGATAGTATGTATATCTGATAAATGTGTTCAGGTTTTTGTACAGAGCTGTGTCTTGTTCAGTCAGTGTGTATCTTGCACAGTAATACACAGCTGTGTCTTCAGTCTGAAAATTCTTTCCCTGTAGAAACACTGTGTTTTTGGACGTGTCCTGGGTAAAACTGATCTTGTTTTTTACTGAGTCTATAGCAGTGTTTCCCAACTGGGGTGCCGTCTGACGAGAGCAGGGGTGCCGTGTAAAAGTCCTTTAAATTACTTCTTTTTTTTTTTAAATGATAAAATGTGAATAAAACAACTAATATATATGATGAATATCTAATGTCTGAAATAACAAATAAGACAGACACACACATCATAAAAAAAAATTCTATCCGCCCCCTCACTGACCTGTCAGCATGTCAACGTCTGTATGCGTAACGTATGCGAGGGTTTTATCCTTAACAATTAGCATGTGATGATGCGTGTGTAGTGCAAAAGAATATGGACAGATTTCTTAAAAGAAAAGCCCCAGATGCTTCTGGACCGTCAACTTCCTCATGTAGCAGTCCAGAGCGGGCTGCTGAGAGCAGCAGTAAGATTTACTTGACAATTACTTGTTATATGGCTTCATCTTTATCGGAGATCCATCATGTCCTCTTCCTCTGTGTCTGGTATGTGGGACAAATTGTCGAATGAATCAATGGTTCCTAGCAAACTGAAACGGCATCTGACAAAAAATCACCCATCTCTAGTGAGCAAGGATGCAGAATATTTTATTCGACTGAAAATGCAACACGAAAAACAAGAGGAAATTATGATGAAGAGTGCAAAAGTGTCTGAGAAAGCATTAAAGGCAAGCTATCTTGTGGCTGAAATAGTAGCCAAGTCGAAAAAACCCCACACGATCGCTGAGACTGTACCAGCATGCAAAGCCATTGTTAACACCATGCTAGGCCCACAAGCAGCAAAATAAATATCAAAGGTTCCCCTGTCAAACAGTACAATTAGCAGGCGAATAGATGACATGTCTTCAGACATTGAAAGTGTGGTTTTGGAAAATATCAGAGCCAGCAGCAAATTTTCCTTGCAGCTGGATGAGTCGACTGACATTAGTGGGCACGCTCAGCTCCTGGCAAATGTTCGATTCGTAGATGGTGACAGCATTAGAGGAACTTTTTTATTTTGTAAATCAATGCCTGACAAAACAACGGGAGAAGAAATATATCGTGTGACAACAGAGTATCTTGAACAGAGGGGGTTGAATTGGAAGGACTGTCACAGTTTATGTACTGATGGGGCCGCTGCCATGACGGGGAGTACGAAGGGCTTCATTAGCAGAGTCAGAGTGCAAAACCCACATGTGAAACCCACTCACTGCTTTTTACATAGGGAGGCACTGGTAGCAAAGACGCTCCCGAAGGAACTCTCTGATGTACTGGAAAGAGCAGTAGATATAGTTAATTTCATCAAGGCGCACCCACTGAAGAGCCATCTATTTTCGATTTTATGCGAGGAAATGGGAGTGGAACACCAGAGCTTATTATTACATATGGCCGTTCGATGGCTATCACGCGGCAAGGTTTTGGCACGAACTGACTCTACGAACTAAGGGAAGAGTTAAAAACATTCCTCAATCAGGAGAATTCAGGATATGCAGAGTTAATTGCAGACATGGAATGGTGTTCAAAACTTATATATCTCGCCGATGTTTTTAAGCATCTCAATGACCTGAACACAAAAATGCAAGGCAAAGATGAAAATATTCTCACTTCTACCGGCAAATTGCGAGGCTTCAGGTCCAAGCTCGCCCTCTGGCGTTCTTTTGTTGAAAAGGGCCAACTTGATATGTTTCCCTTGTGCAATGCACACTCAAACAGCAAACTCCCTGGGCTTATCACCCAGCATCTGAAAGGAGAGTTTCAACTTATATTTTCCAGCTGAGATGCTGAGTTTGACAGGGTCCTTGATCCTTGGAGTTCATCAGGACTGGAAAGTTCAAAAGGCATGCCACTGCAAGTACAAGAACAACTCATAGACCTAAGGGAAGATCACAGTTTAAAAATGAAATTTCAAGTTTTTGGATAACTGTGGAAAAAGAATATCCAGCTGTTGCAAATAGTGCCGTTGAAGTTCTGATGCCCTTTTCCACAACCTATTTGTGCGAACTGAGTTTTTCTAGCCTGACATACATCAAGAATAAGTACAGAGAACGTCTGAAAACAGTGGATCAGGAGCTTCGTGTCTGTCTCTCATCCATTCCTGACAGAATTGATAGTCTGTGTGCATCACCTCAAGGCTCAGGTTTCCCACTGAAAGTAAGTCCTTTTCATTTGTGTGTGTGTGTGTGTGTGTGTGTGTGTGTGTGTGTGTGTGTGTGTGTGTGTGTGTGTGTGTGTGTGTGTGTGTGTGTGTTTCAAAGGGTACCACAAAATTTTGAACATTTTCAAAGGGTGCCATGACAAAAAAGGTTGGGAAACACTGGTTTATAGTACCAGTGCTACCATCACTGCAAAGATATCCCAGCCATTCCAGTGCTTTTCCAGTGGTTTGACGTATCCAGTTAATGCAATAGCTTGATATTGAAATCCTGCAGGAGATGGAAAATGATTTTTGAGGTTTCACAACCAAAGATGGAGGTTGAGTGAGCTCAACACAGTAAACACCACCTGAAAACAACAATGGAAGAATGTGTTGATATTAATTATGACTCAAAACTTCAAGCTTATTTTCATTTCATGTACCACAGAGGAGAATTATTTTACCAATACTTTCATCACACTCCTGAAGTTTCATAAAATAATGTTTGAATAATGTATGAAGTACATTATATATTCTTACATTACTTCATACATTAAATCCCTTAGAGTAGCTTAACCACAAAATATATTCTTGTGTTTGTGTGTTTGTAAAATAAATAAATAAATATGTGTTTGGTTTTATCTGTTTCTAGATTTTTTTTATTTATTTTGTGGTCTTTATTTATTTATTTAAATTTCTGTAAATTATCACCTTTGATCAATGCAATATGTGTGGATTTTACAAAAAAAAATTCTATATATAAAAAGAAAGCAAAGAACACAAAAGTTGATTGAGTGATGCTCAAAACAGTCAAATAAGACTGTGTGACAAGAGCACCACCTCTTGGAAATACAACAGTATCTGGATCATAAGTGAAGTCAACAGGAAAGGAAGTGGTTTTTGTATTGCTTTGACCCTGAACTCATTCACAGTGACTCTCTAGCACAGTAATACACAGCAGTGTCTTCAGTCTTGAGGCTGTTCATCTGTAGGTACAGTTTACTGCTGGAGTCATCTCTGGACACTGTGAACCTTCCCTGGACTGACTGGGAATAATAGATCTGAGAACTGGATGTGCCTATAGTTGCAACCCATTCCAGTCCTTTACCGTGACCCTGTCTCACCACAGCTGCCCAGTAGCTGCTGAATGAATATCCAGAGGCGGTACAGACCAGCCGAAAAGATTCACCGGGCCTTTTTACCTCAGCCTGAGACTGAGTGAAGGTCTGACAATGGATTTCTGTGGAAGAGAGAGGAAAAAACTGAAAAGTCAGCAAAACATAAACTTTCTAAATTTGTATATGCATTCATAAATTATTATTTAGGAATGAATTACAGACCATGTAAAAATAGGAATAACAGGAGTGAACTGATTATTGTTGTCATTGCTGATTGATCCTTCGTATACAGAAACCACATAGAGTCAGTGAACACAGACACACTACAATGCAACTTATGGGAAATATACATCACACTTTTGCATGAGCTCCTCCCCCAGTCTGTCATTGCTTGTTATCTTTGTGTATGAAAAACAGACATTTGTAAAAATATAAGATACAAAAAAAGTAACTGTGGAACGATGAAAATTATAATGGGCCCGATAAATGCAAAATAAAAAACATCTTTGACATGTTGCCTAAATATATTTTTATATTAAAAAAGCATTATAAGATGGATGGATGTGTTTTTTGTGCAGAGCTGAGTCTTGTTCAGTCAGTGTGTCTCTTGCACAGTAATACACAGCTGTGTCTTCAGTCTGAAAATTCTTTCCCTGTAGAAACACTGTGTTTTTGGACGTGTCCTGGGTGAAACTGATCTTGTTTTTTACTGAGTCTGTAGTACCAGTGCTACCATCACTGCAACGATATCCCAGCCATTCCACTGCTTTTCCAGTGAGTTGACATATCCAGTTAATGCAATAGCTTGATACTGAAATCCTGCAGGAGATGGAAAATGATTCTTGAGGTTTCACAACCAAAGATGGAGGTTGAGTGAGCTCAACACAGTAAACACCACCTGAAAACAACAATGGAAGAATGTGTTGTTATTAATTACCCCGCTAGAAATTTTATGTTCCCAGAACATTCTTAGAACATCCCTGCTTGTTTCAAGGATGTCGCCTAGTAACGTTCCCAGAACGTTCCGAGACCGTCATGATGTGTTCTTTAAAGGTTTGGGGGACGTTATTTGGTGGACCTTCATGGAACATTCAGGATGTTCTCGGAACGTTTAGGGGACCATATTTTATCTGGAAATTTGATGTTCCCAGAACGTTCTCAGAACGTCCCCTCTGGTGTCAAGGGAGTCGCCTGGTAACATTCCCAGAGCGTTCCGAGACGGTCACAATGTGGAGTTCTTTTAAGGGTTGGGGGAAGTTATTTGGCGGACCTTCATGGAACATTCAGGACGTTCTGGGAATGTTTAGGGGACCATTACTACAGGACATTCCCTCTTGGTCTCTACACTTGGTCCTTTAGGGCACCAACCTGGAATGTAATTTTTTGGTCCTATTTAGGTCCTTCTATCACGTTTACTGAATGTTTTCAGAACATGTTTGTGTGAATCTATGTACACTGGGCTGCTTTGCAAATGATTTGCTTCTCAAAGATGGATCAATACCGACTCTTCCTGATCTAACTTCTGTGATATAAATATTTTATATAATGGCCTCAGAAGTGGTCAAAAAGTTATTTAACATGAAACTACAAAAAAAACGCAGACTAAGGATGTTCAGGTCAAAGACCATGTAGACTTAAGACCAAAAAGTGCTTAAAACAATAGAACTGTCATATGATTAGCTTAGATCATTACAAACCAATCACCAGAACAAATCACAGTGAAGGAAACTTGAGTGACACTGATTTTCACTCAACTGTAAGGTTTAAATGTACATGCATCTTTCTGTTCGAGAGACTCGCTTGGTTGTTGTGACCACTGATCTCCTGGCCGTGAATAAAACTTCATTCCTACAAAGAGCAACTTGGGAATCATGTCTGGTAAATGCTGCACAGCTGAGAAATAAAAGTACTAAAGATTCTACGCTCAAATGACAACAAAAAAACAACTCAAGTGTGATTGAGGTAGTGATAGTAGTTTCTTGACGGGACGCTGTCACCATACTTCAGGGAAGTATTGTAAAGATTCTACACTCAAAAGACAACAAAGAAACAGCTACGTGTGATTGAGGTAGTTATATTCGTATTCAGGCAATTCAGGGAATTACCTCGAGATACTGTAACAACTGGAGGTTGTTTGAATTGTCCGTGCTGAAGTCAGATATTCATATTGAGAATTTCCACGACACTTCATATCCAGAACACGTAAGTACTGCACTTTATAAAGTGTGTGTTTGCAAATCGCAAATTCTGAATGTGCTAATGTGGCCAAAGTTACCATTGTCTCTTACTGTATGCACAGAGACCCAAAAATGCTCACCGCCTATACAATTCAGAATAACTTTTTACAATTTTGGTAACTTTAGCCACAAAAGCACAAAAGCAGAAGCAACTTTTGTGCAAATCCTGTGTTTTACTGACCCTCATTTGCAAAACAGCCCAGTGTACATAGATTCACACAAACATATTCTGAAAACATTCAGTAAATGTGATGGAAGGACCTAAATAGGACCAAAAAACAACATTCTAGGTTGGTCCCCTCAAGGTCCTGCAAATGTTATGGGAATGTAGTGTAGAGACCACTGCACTGAACAAGATATGTTGCAGCGCAGTCCCGAATGAAACGTTCCCATCTGACTAACAGGGAACTGTATGGGAACGTTCTGTTAATGTCCCAAAAGTCCTCTTTGTAACGTTGCTGTGTGACCATAGAATAACCAAAATGGAACATCCCCCAAAGTCATATCAGGAACATTATTATATGGCCAACAGAGGACCATGTGGGAATGCTCTGTTAGCATCCCAAATGTCCTTTTTGTAACGTTTTTGTGTGACCATAGAATAAGCAATATGGAACGTCCCCTTAAAGTCATATCAGGAACGTTATTATATGACCAGAGGACCATGTGGGAACATTCTGTTAACGTCCCAAATGTCCTCTTTGTAACGTTGCTATGTGACCATAGAATAACCAAAATGGAACGTCCCCCTAAAGTCATATCAGGAACGTTATTATATGACCAGAGGACCATGTGGGAACATTCTGTTAACGTCCCAAATGTCCTCTTTGTAACGTTGCTATGTGACCATAGAATAACCAAAATGGAACGTCCCCCTAAAGTCATATCAGGAACGTTATTATATGACCAGAGGACCATGTGGGAACATTCTGTTAACGTCCCAAATGTCCTCTTTGTAACGTTGCTATGTGACCATAGAATAACCAAAATGGAACGTCCCCCTAAAGTCATATCAAGAATGTTATTATATGACCAACAGAGGACCATGTGGGAATGTTCTGTTAGCATCCCAAATGAAGATCATGATTTGGTGCTTAAGTAAATGTAATTTCACTTCACCTGATGACCCACAGACACAAACTCCACTTTTGTAAAAAGAGCAGATGGAAGATTTGCATACATCCATCTAGTTTTGCAAAATGTAAACAACAATGCTTTTCTCATTAAATTGATTTGATTTCATAATATTTGTCATTAGATTTGGATAAAACATTTCTATTCTCTGAACACATTTTCTTTTCGTCTGCTTGCACAGAAAATCTGATTATATATGTTGTTTGATGTTGTACCTGCACTTACATCTGGTTACTGGCCTCTATAGGCAATTGGTTTTAATTAATGGTTTTAATTTGAAAGCTGTCGATGTTTTGTCAGACTGAAAATGTACTTAGTCTGACAATTTTGCCCTTTCAAAAAGAGTCTGTACAGAATGTTCTTATTTTAAAGTCTGTGAAGAAATAATCATTATATATTTTATATATATTTCCAGTCCTCATATCCTTTCCAGGAATGCAGCCCAACAGGACTGGGACTTTTCATCGTTTGTATCACTCTGCTTGTCTGTGCATTATGGTGAGGTTTTTTCAGAGACACATTCTGCAAGTTATATTTTTGAATTCTACCACAGAAATAGGTAAGAATAAACCTGTTATGCTATAATGCACACTTTTGCACATATCAAATTGTGTATGGCTTTGTGGCTGTAGCTAAAAGAACACAAAGTTTTACCATCCAGAATGCAAGTTTCACACCATAAAGGTGGGAGTTAATGGAAACTTACATCACATTTAGAACAGTATAAGAGAACTGTATGCAATAGAAGAGAACACATGCACACACGCAACAGAAGGACACAGCTGTTTATGAATGACTCATTGATTAGTTTTTGTGAACAGAATGGAGCATCAAAACACAAATGAGATTCCCTGACAAGATTCTGCCAGAGAAACTGTGGTGCTTGAAATAAAATGAAACTTCTCAGTCATCTTTGTGAGGGTGAAATTTAAAGGAAAAGACCACATGTGCTGCTCTGTGTTAAACCATGTTTTGCAACTGCGTGTGTCTGGGTCTCATTGGTTTGATATGTTCATTAAAGGTAAGTGAGATAAGCACATGTTTCTTTCTGGAACAACATGTTAGTCTATACTCAAATTTACTCAATTAAGTTTTCCTCTGTTTTTTTAAAGCAAGAAGATAAATGAGGGAGACAGCGTGGAAGCTCAGAAGTACAGCCGGTGTACATGTAGGACCAACACAGCGGCCGTGATTGTGACAATCGTTGCTCTAACCATGTTCTTAGTCTTCATGGGTGTTGGAACCTTCCATCATTTTTCTGGGCTTCCCTCAGCAGTCTCTCATAATTGTGCCACTTCTTTTTCTTCTGAACTATCTTTTGACAACATTGAATGGCAAAAATCAAAACCCAGAAAGTCTTATGATGGTAGGTCAGAAAGCAGTGGAACAGGTCAAAGTGGATACAGCTCATATCAACCTAAAGGCAACATAAATAGATCCCCTCAGAGAACCTCATAGTGGAGGGAGATTGAGAGGCTGAAGGCAGAAATACAAGTGAGGTGCAATTAATCATCTCCAGTTTTATTGAAACGTCACAATCAATTTAATTTGATTAGCAGTATTTCAATTAAAAAAAATAAAACATATGAGCTTTTCTAAAATTATTTTACAGTCATCAGGGTCAAATAATTTGATTCTGATATCATTTGCCGAGAAGACTTAAAATAACCATTTTTTGATTGTACTGTCTTCCATTTATGTTTGAGTAGATACTACTTTAACAAAATGTGTTTTAGTAGTTTCCCATATGCTTTATTATAGTTGTAGAGTTTAAACAAATCTTATGAAACTATACATGCAAATTCACTTATTTTCTTAGAGGCAATAACCAAACACAGGTGTTTCCTGAGGAACGCATCAGTAAATGTGACTTTTTCTATACACTCTCTTGTCTCCATATATCTGTTGTTTCAATAATAGTAATCATTATTATTATTTAAAATGATACATGTCTTTATTAGTCTCGCTAAAAATTTACCTTGCTAAGAGATGGATATGAACACACATTTCTTTTCTTTTTTTCTTTTTAACTTTTTACTGAATTAAGCCTTTGCTTGTATTCTGGTCTTTATTCTATGCTGATATCTAAGGCCTTTCAGATTCATTATACTTATCCTGGAATATACACTGAATGCCTTAAATGTGGTCACTGTATGGGCATGTGAATATTTTCTTGTCAACATAAGTCATTTTGTGTTCAGTAAGTAGAAAAGCTGATCTCAGACACAGAAATACAACACATACTTTAGTAGTTTACAGATAGAAACATCAAGCGTGCACTATTAGCATTACTGCATAATATGAAGTTAATGGTTAGTCAAGCTTTCATAGTCATGAGCTTCATGAGAATGGATCAATAAATAAACAATTCAGTGACGATAGTATCAGTAATTATATCTATTCTGGACTGCCTGAAGATTACTTATTGGTCACTATTTATATAATCGATAAAAGGAGACTTCACTATCATGAATGTACATGACGATAACCATGCCCAACACGTCTGTATATGCCAAAGGTTTCTCATTGAAATCAATGGAGTACTGCGCGTCGAAAAACGGCGCTAAAGGGGTACCCTATGCGTTAAAAAGTGACGCCGAAGGGAACTGACCAAGCGTCAATATGTGACGAATAGGAGTGAGACCGTGTTGCAACGGACAGACTTGAATGAGAACATTCAAAATTTCCAAAAAAATTGTTTTTTTTGAAAATGTTCACTAGTTTTTCTTGTTTTGTGCATTTTATTTATTTTATATTATTATTATTTTGCTTCTGGCATGAGTTTAAAATATTCTAGCTGACCCCCAGAGTGAGTTTTTTAAGGCGACCTTTATTTTAGAACGTTTCACCTTATTGTTTCCATGGCGACGCGTCATGTTTGTTACGTGACTCACCGCAGCCAAAATAGCTCTGTATGACAGATGTATGGCTTTTATTTAGTTTTTCCTTTTTCTATACAAAATTCACAAACTTGCTTACCATGTCATCAACTATCTGATATTCCGATTCTCAAATACGTGTAAGTGAGTGTGTTTTGTCATTTAAAAACCTTTATAAATTATCTTGATCTATAACGTGAGATGGGCTCCGACATGTTTGCTTGCGTCGCAGTTCAGAGAGTCCTGTCAGTGTCAAGCCTGCCGCACTCGTGTTAAAAACTGAAGCCAAAACGTCTCGATGGCCCCCAGGTTGTTGGTCCCTCTGTGTATTCTAATGGACACGAGACAAACTAAACAGTCAAATTACACTTCATATAATTTTTTCCACAAAGTTGGTTTCTGTCATTTTAGGCAGTTTTTATCACGCTGATTTCATTTCAAGTGTTCGTTTTTTAGATAAGTTTGGTTTTAGTTATTTGATGCTATAAAAACGGGGGGTGTGAGGTCATGATTGACAGCTGAGATTGACAGCTTCTCTGAGTGAAGTCGTCACTGAGGCACCAACAGACTTTTTTCTGGATTTTTGGGAGGAGATTGGAGCTTTAGCTTTAATTACTACATTTCCATAACTGTTTATTTCACACCGACATAATGAATCGTTCTGCATCTGCTAGAGTGTGGGCGGGCTTTTGATATCGCGGCTCTACTTCCTGCTCTCTACTGCGCAGACTCCGGTCCCAAATGTCAGCGCCATATTCGGACCTCCGGCAGCTTCACTTTTCTTCAGCGGAAGAGAATGAAGTTGCGTCGTCCATATTTTTTTACGGTCTATGGTCAGTGTCAGTCAGATTTACATCACGTGAATTCATCAGTTTCTCCCGAAATACATGTAAGTAAGTGGCCAGTGAACTGGGAGAAGAATAGAGTACACTTCATATTTACTTACACTATGTGTATCTGATATGAATAAAACACGTCGGTAAATTATATTTTAATGGATTGTTATTGCTGCTTCCATAGACACCAGTGTGTATTTTACAAACTCTAAATGTATTGTTTTACTAGTACTTATGTGTATTTAAGTGTTTGAAACCTAAAATAAACATTATGTGGTTGAAAACATTGCATAGTTGTGATATATGTCAAGCGCTGAGCGCGTCCGCCTCTGGCTCAGTGCCAGCCGTGTGAAAGCAGTTTGAATCTGGCAGTTATGTCACGTCACTGAACACTCTAAGGCTGCGTTCCAGTTCGTTTATATTATGCCCTTCACTCGCTAACTTCCCTCCGTCTCGTTCACTCGGATGTGCGTCATTGCTTACGTTGCATGAGTGCCCACTACTGGCGGAACCTTTGCAATGGGCTGAACTGGAACGTTCTAAGCCCTTGATCACATGGAATCCACTATGGAGTTGATTGATTATAATTTTTTTCGCTTATGAAATTGTTTAATGCAGCATTCTATATGTGTATAGGTGTGTTTGGGTTGTTTTAAATGTTTTTAAAAAATAATTAAAATATCATAGAGTTGTTTGTGGTGGGGTAAATTAAACGCGATGTGCGGTGAGGTCACAATCGTGTTGCATTGTGGTATATGAAGCTGCTTGAAGTGTACATATGAAGTAGACTCGCTGCCTCTGTCAAAATCGAGGGAGTGAGGGTCTGTCCATATAAACTTCCCTTGTCCACTTCACGAAGTGGAATGCACTTCAAAATGGCGGCGGGGATTCCCCCGAGGGGAAGTGCTTAGGAAGTTCGCAAGTGCGTGTCTAAAAGTGGAGTGGAACGCAGCCTAAGTCTGGATCCCAAATGGCACCCTAAACCCTCACGGTCTTCCTCTGAGTCCGCACTTTTGTGACGTAATGCCGCTTTGACTTCCGGGTAAAGTCCTCTGCGTAGCTCGCAAACTTGCGGACTCAGCTGAAGTGCGCAACAAGGGCGCATAACAGCCGCAAAGGTTGCACTCGCGAGAACCCTTCTGAAATCTAAAATGATGAATGGGACACCCTGCGGTCTTGTGGACTTAACGGACACGTGCACACGGCAGCCATTGTAAGTCCACAAGACCGAAAGTGCATATGAAGTGTGCCATTTGGGATTCAGCCTTTATCCCATATGTGGTACCGTACCGCTCAAAGGGTTAAAAGTTATTTGCCAGAATTGCCACTTCATATCTAACATGTAATCGTAAAGAACTTGAAGCAAATATCAGATTGAAGTGCTGCAAAAGCACAATTTCTTTGGAGCAAGTATAATTTGTAATATGATGCTGTTTTTGTACAGGGAGGCTGTTGGTGTCTGTCACTGTGTATGTTTGGCACAATAATACACAGCTGTGTCTTGAGCTTGCATATTCTTTCCTTGCAGTGTTATTGTGTTACTGGACGTGTCTCTGGTGATGCTGAACTTGCTTTTCAGGGAATCCTTGTAGTCTAAGCCTCCATTATGATAGATCACTCCAATCCATTCCAGAGCTTTTCCTGCAGGCTGACGAATCCAGGCTGTATGTTCGCTGGTAACTGAATAGGAGACTTTACAGTCGATAGTTAGAGTGGCATCAGGACGGACAGTCAGAGACGCAGACTGAGTGAGTTCATATGAATGAACACCTGTATCAAATGAAATAATAGCAGTTAGTAAAATAGCATGAAGTTTAAAGACGGTTAACAAGCTTTTTAGCAGAAAAGTAGACTAAACTTACAGGATATTACTGCCAGAAGCGACACTAAAGATGAAGAGATCATGGTGTGTTTGAATGATCTGAAGCGATTCTTTCCTCCCTCTAGTGATCAGATGAATGTATAAACTGACTCATGCCTGCTGTTTAAATATGCAACTGATGATTTACATAAACATACAGAGCTACTGATCAACTCTACATGCTAAAAAACATTTATGATACGGTTCATTTATTGCTTTCATTACAGAATTTTATGACATCAAATCTTGTTTTGTCATGTACTTTAATTCTTTTTCAAGCATTGATATAACTAATATTGTAATATTGGAAAGCAACAATAGCAGCAGGTCAGTAAGTACGGTTCTGTTGGTCCCGCATCAGAGAGTCTAAAGGCCTCGCTTTTGCCTGTAATAATGAAGCAGACTTATGAACTCAGAAAATTTTACTCAGAAAAAAAAATCACTTGAGTTAGGATACAATTCATATGCATTTTTATATTCCTATGTTAGAGGATTTTTTTTACTTTACATTCAAGATGTTTTAGAACAGAACTGCTTGTAGTTTTAACTGTATTCACTCTCATGCACAAGATGCTGATATTCATTACTATATTCTGCCTGTCAGGTGTCAGGTTATTCTCTTCCTGCTTCTCACTATCTTTTTGTACTCTCCTGATTGTTTCAGGTTATCTCACACACTCACACTCACACACACACACACACACACACTTACACACACTCTCTCTCTCTCTCTCTCTCTCTCTCTCTCTCTCTCTCTCTCTCTCTCTCTCTCTCTCTCTCTCTCTCTCTCTCTCTCTCTCTCTCTCTCTCTCTCTCTCTCTCTCTCTCTCTCTCTCTCTCTCTCTCTCTCTCTCTACCTGCACTTGTTAGTCATCGCAATCAGCGCTCCCGCTGCCTTGCGATGACACCTGTTCCCACTTTGCCCTGAGTGCTCACCCTTTATCTAGTGTTTGCTCACACTGTTTCTTGTCGGATTATTGTTACTTGTCATGCCATACGACTACTGCTTCCTTCATGCCTGATTAGTTTTGGAAGTTCTCACCTTGGATTATTTGTCCGGTACAGCCTTGCGCCTAAGTATTGTCTGTGTCCTGCATCTGCTTCAAGAAAGCCTTCGCGGTTCGTGTCCTGATTTAATTCCTCTTCAAGACGGGATCTTCTCGGCTACACTTGTGTTTGTTTTTTCCAGTTCTGTGTGCCTTAACGACAGACTGCCTTGTTTATATTTTCATTAAAGACTGTTGTATCCTGTCACCTCTGCTTTTGGATCATTTTATATGCATGACACTGCCCTTGTAGAGTCACTTTCACTTGTAGACTCCTGGAAGAGTCTCTGGTTACTTCAAACGTACTTTTTAGTTTGTCACTGTAAAATGTGTAGCCACTACCACAAATCTATATATCAAAAAATATGTGCTGTGGTAAAGAAGTCAAAATGCCTTTGTGCTGTGTAATGTAAGAGCATAGTGTACTTCACTGTAAATTTAACCATAATATAAGCTATAATAATACTGTGACAGTGAGGGTATATGTTCTCATTGGGCTGTATTTTGTGGATTTTTTATTCTCTGCTGCCACCTGTTGAACTCTAGTAACAAGAGATGAAACACTCAAAGTGGTTTTTGTTCAGCCGTGCAAGAACTTTGTGTCACTGTGTTTGTTTTGCACAGAAATATGTGGCTGAGTCTTTTGCTGTCAGGCCAGACAGTTTCAGATATACCATATTCTTTGAATTATCTCTAGTGATTTCAGTTCGTCTATTGAAGGATTCTGCGTAGTCATGGCCGTTGTCACCACTATAAACACGTCCAATCCAAACAAGTGGTTTTTCAGCTTGTTGTCTGATCCAGTGCATGCTACAACAGCCAAAGCTGAACCCAGATCCTCTACAGGACAGAGTCAGAGTTTCTCCAGGCTTTTTCTAAACGTCTCGGTTACGTATGTAACCCTTGTTCCCTGAGGAGGGAATGGAGATGTTACGTCAGTGACTGACGAATGGGGGTTTTGCTTAGAAGCCTATCATCTTCGAGTTCTAGAAAATGAGCCAATGGCAAAGAAATGCCATGGGTCTGCGGAATTTGCATAGCGTAACTCCACCCCACCTCGTGGGTATATAAGGAAGGACGCTGGCAATCTCACATTATGTTACCTGCTGAGGACCCGAGACTGAACTCCCGGCCGTTCCAGCGGTACAGCGGAAGTGGCAGAGGGATGTATCGTCTCCATTCCCTCCACAGGGAAAGAGGGTTACATACGTAACCGAGACGTTTCCTTTCGTTCAGTCACTCCGAGTTACCTCAGTGACTGACGAATGGGGGTCCAATCTAATCACGCCACTCGGCTGTCTTCCAGTGCCCTGCGCAAGTGTGAGCTCCCTGTTGTGAGACTAGCACAGACGAAGGACTCCACTTAACACAGGAATACCAAGGTACACTGGGAAGCATATCCCACGTGGAGAAATGCAACACAATGCCTGCCCGAAGGGAGGACTTAAGAATACATACACTCACCTAAAGGATTATTAGGAACACCATACTAATACTGTGTTTGACCCCCTTTCGCCTTCAGAACTGCCTTAATTCTATGTGGCATTGATTCAACAAGGTGCTGAAAGCATTCTTTAGAAATGTTGGCCCATATTGATAGGATAGCATCTTGCAGTTGATGGAGATTTGTGGGATGCACATCCAGGGCACGAAGCTCCCGTTCCACCACATCCCAAAGATGCTCTATTGGGTTGAGATCTGGTGACTGTGGGGGCCATTTTAGTACAGTGAACTCATTGTCATGTTCAAGAAACCAATTTGAAATGATTCGAGCTTTGTGACATGGTGCATTATCCTGCTGGAAGTAGCCATCAGAGGATGGGTACATGGTGGTCATAAAGGGATGGACATGGTCAGAAACAATGCTCAGGTAGGCCATGGCATTTAAACGATGCCCAATTGGCACTAAGGGGCCTAAAGTGTGCCAAGAAAACATCCCCCACACCATTACACCACCACCACCAGCCTGCACAGTGGTAACAAGGCATGATGGATCCATGTTCTCATTCTGTTTATGCCAAATTCTGACTCTACCATCTGAATGTCTCAACAGAAATCGAGACTCATCAGACCAGGCAACATTTTTCCAGTCTTCAACTGTCCAATTTTGGTGAGCTCGTGCAAATTGTAGCCTCTTTTTCCTATTTGTAGTGGAGATGAGTGGTACCCGGTGGGGTCTTCTGCTGTTGTAGCCCATCCGCCTCAAGGTTGTGCGTGTTGTGGCTTCACAAATGCTTTGCTGCATACCTCGGTTGTAACGAGTGGTTATTTCAGTCAAAGTTGCTCTTCTATCAGCTTGAATCAGTCGGCCCATTCTCCTCTGACCTCTAGCATCAACAAGGCATTTTGGCCCACAGGACTGCCGCATACTGGATGTTTTTCCCTTTTCACACCATTCTTTGTAAACTCTAGAAATGGTTGTGCGTGAAAATCCCAGTAACTGAGCAGATTGTGAAATACTCAGACCGGCCCGTCTGGCACCAACAACCATGCCACGCTCAAAATTGCTTAAATCACCTTTCTTTCCCATTCTGACATTCAGTTTGGAGTTCAGGAGATTGTCTTGACCAGGACCACACCCCTAAATGCATTGAAGCAACTGCCATGTGATTGGTTGATTAGATAATTGCATTAATGAGAAATTGAACAGGTCTTCCTAATAATCCTTTAGGTGAGTGTATATGACCCACGTATGGGCTGCATATGGAGCACTCTGGGGTATCCAGCCGAAGGTGGAATATTTCAATCCCAGGGGTGGCAAGGGGCTTGCCAAGAGAAAGACATCTGCTCAGAGAGGCTTACAGTGGAATACACATGTGGGGGTTGCCCAGCGGGGAAACCATGTACATGGAGGCACCTAGCCTAACACGAGGGCTGACCAACCGGGCATGCACTCTGGTGTCGGCATCAACAGTGCTGGAGGAACTCAAGGCTTCAGGGGAAACTCACCTGAGGAAATATCGCACATATCCAGTCCGTGGAGTGGAATGGCGAGCATGCGAAGACACAGAGCCGGTCCTGGTTACTGGCTACTGGAGGCGAGTACACGGGAGGACACTGTCTCCACTCGGAGATTATAAAATCTGGCGAATGTGTTGAGTGTCGCCCAGCCTACAGCTCTGCAAATGTCTGTTAGCGAGGCGCCATGTGTTAGAGCCCAGGAGGAGGCCACACTCCTGGTGGAGTGTGCCCTCGCCCCTAGGGGGCATGGACGACCCCTGCGTCTTCACACCCACCACGGTATAGCGGACTCCCCGGAAGCGTGGAGGAGACCGTGCGAACTGAATCGCATAGCCGAGCCTGATGGTTCTCGCGAGCCAGCGGGACAGGTTGGGAAGCTCTAGCCAGGCTCCCAAGAACTGAACCAGCGGGGTCATGCGAACCACAGACGTACCCCGGGTGGGGCAGCGAAGCGGAGTGACCGGCCCAGACGTGGGAGGCGGAGCGTTCCACTGGGGTCTGCTCTGAAAGGTTTGATCGATTGTTTGATCGATTGCTCCTGGCTGTTTGATCGATTGCTCCTGTCTGCCTCCTGTTTGTCCTTCTGACTGCTGTGCTCGCGTGTGCTCTGCTTGCTTTTGAATCTTTATTTGATATCATTCCCTGTTGTTTAAACTGCTAAATATAATTTACCCATCACCATATATTGTCTAATATTGCCTACCATATTAAATCTGACACCGCTAGCTTTTAATCTAAATCACTATCACGCGTTAGCATTTCGCTAGCCTGTTAGCTTGCCATCTCTGCACTCGGGTCTCTTGTTTTCTGAGTTCATTAAACAACTGTGGTGAGTTGGATTAGTAAATAGACTCCATCAAACAACTGTGGTAAGTTGGATTAATCAACAAATACGGTAAGCCATGTCTTCTTCTCCTGTCATTGTCACTTGCACTGCATGTTTCATGTTTAGTATATCTTTCTCCGTTGGCGAACAGGGCTTCACATGTGATAAATGTAAGGAGATAATCAGGCTGACGGAGAAGATTTCAGAATTAGAGACACGCATCCAGACTTTATTTGAGAGTAGTGAGAATGTAACAGCTTTAGACACTGCTTTGGATGCGAATAGCTTAGTGAACTCTGTACATTGTTCGGTTCCGGCTGTAGAGCCCGTGCAGCAGGGCAACTGGGTGACGGTGAGACGGCATAGTCGCGGATCAAAAAACCACTCTTCCGTTCCGATTAGAACATCAAACAGGTTCTCCCCACTCAGTGATGCACCCACTGAGAATCCTGTTGAAAGTGCCCTAGTTATTGGCGATTCTATTACACGGAACGTGAAAATAGAGACACCAGCCACCATAGTCACATGTTTACCGGGAGCCAGAGCGCCTGACATCAAAGCAAATTTAAAAGTGCTGGCTAATGCTAATCGTAAATTCTCTAAGATTATTATTCACGTCGGCACAAATGATGTTCGACTTCGCCAGTCGGAGATCACCAAAATTAACATTAAAGAGGTGTGTAAACTCGCAAGTACGATGGCAGATGACGTTTTTTGCTCTGGTCCCCTCCCCGTTAAAAGGAGTGACGAGATACTTAGCAGACTATCATCACTCAATGGCTGGTTGTCTAAGTGGTGTCCGCAAAATAACATAGGGTTCATAGACAATTGGAAAAGCTTTTGGGGCAGACCTGACCTGTTGAAAAAAGATGGTATTCATCCTTCCTGGGATGGTGCCGCTCTTCTCTCTAGTAATTTGGCACATAGTCTTAGAGCTAAACCTTGACTAACTGGGGCCCAGGTCAGGAAGCAGACGGACTGGCTTACCTGACCGCCTGCTAGCTGTCTCACGTCACAGAAGTCAGATAAATCCCAGCACATAGAGACTCTTTCACCTAGATATTATCACATAGAGACTGTGTCTGTTCCACGAATTAGTAAATACAAAAAACCATCAAAACCATTCAACGGTAAAAACAAAAATTTAATTGATGTCCAACAAATAAACAACAGATATAATACAGATGATCAAATGATAAAGCTCGGGTTGCTGAATATTCGATCCCTTTCCTCAAAAGCGCTTATTGTTAATGATATGATTACAGATCATAACCTAGATGTGCTGTGTTTGACAGAAACCTGGCTAAAACCTGACGATTACATTACTTTAAATGAGTCCACCCCCCAAGATTATTGTTATAAACACGAGCCGCGTCTGAAAGGTAAAGGGGGAGGTGTTGCTGTAATTTATAATAATATCTTCGGTATTACTCACAAGTCTAGTTTCAAATATAATTCCTTTGAAGTTTTGGTGCTTTATGTAACGTTATGTAGTGAAATCGATAAATCCCGTTTGACATTTGTGCTGGCTACTGTATATAGGCCACCAGGGCACCATACAGACTTTACCAGAGAATTTGCTGATTTTCTATCAGAGTTAGTACTGGCTGCAGATAAAGTCCTAATTGTTGGTGATTTTAATATCCATGTAGACAATGAAAAAGACGCACTGGGATTGGCATTTAGAGACATTCTAAACTCTATTGGAGTAAGGCAACACGTGTCAGGACCCACTCATCGCCGTAATCATACGTTAGACCTAATACTGTCACATGGAATAAATGTTGATACCATTGAAATTCTGCAGCAGAGCGATGACATCTCAGATCATTACCTAGTATCATGTACACTTAATTTAGCAAAGGCTGCAAAGCCGTCCCCTCGCTTTAAATATGGCAGGACTATCACTGCTGCGACTAAAGATTTCTTTGTAAATAATCTTCCTCATCAGTTTCATCTCCTCAGCATCCCAGATAGCCTAGAGGAACTCGATGTTGCAACAGAAACTATTGACTCTCTCTTTTCCAGCACTTTTGACACAGTTGCTCCCCGGCGCTTAAAGAAGATTAAAGAAAATAGTCCAACGCCGTGGTACAACGAGCACACCCGGGCCCTTAAAACAGCAGCCAGAAAAATGGAGCGCAGCTGGAAGAAAACAAAACTAGAAGTTTTTCGCATTTCGTGGAAAGAGAGCATGATTGCATACAGAAAGGCCCTAAAAACTGCTAGATCTGCTTATTTCTCGACTCTCTTAGAAGAAAACAAACACAACCCTAGGTATTTATTCGATACAGTGGCTAAATTAACCAAAGATAAAGCTTCACCTTCTGATGTTTGTAAACAGCACAGCAGTAATGACTTTATGAACTTCTTTACCTGTAAGATTGATAATATTAGGAAAAAAATTATAACCATGCAGCCGTCTACTACAGTATCACATCAGACAAATTACATTCATTCACTGCTATAGGAGAAGAAGAATTGGCTAAACTCGTTAAATCATCAAAATCAACAACATGTATGCTCGACCCCATACCGACTAAACTACTAAAAGAGATGCTTCCAGAGGTCATAGATCCTCTCCTTAATATCATTAATTCATCCTTGACATTAGGATATGTACCGAAAACTTTTAAGTTGGCTATTATTAAACCACTTATTAAAAAAACGCAACTTGATCCTACAAAATTAGTCAATTACAGGCCAATCTCAAATCTACCCTTTCTGTCAAAAATACTAGAAAAGGCAGTGTCCTCACAATTATGCTCCTTTTTAGAAAGAAATGGTATCTGTGAGGATTTCCAGTCAGGATTTAGACCGTATCATAGTACTGAGACTGCTCTCATCAGAGTAACAAATGATTTACTCTTATCATCCGATCGTGGTTGTATATCTCTATTAGTGTTACTCGATCTTAGCGCTGCATTCGATACTATCGACCACAATATTCTTTTGAATAGACTCGAAAATTATGTTGGCATTAGTGGAACTTCATTGGCATGGTTTAAATCATACTTATCTGACCGTTATCAGTTTGTAGCAGTAAATGAAGAGATGTCACACCGAACACAAGTTCAGTATGGAATACCGCAGGGCTCAGTGCTAGGACCGTTGCTTTTCACCCTGTACATGCTACCACTGGGAGATATTATTAGGAAGCATGGCGTTAATTTTCATTGTTATGCTGACGATACTCAGCTCTATATTTCTTCACGCCCTGACGAAACTTACCAATTCACAAGATTAACAGAATGCATAGCTGATATAAAAAATTGGATGACTAGTAATTTCCTGCAACTTAATTCAGAAAAAACTGAATTTTTAATCATTGGACAAAAAAACTCCACAAGTAGTAACCTAGAATACTGTCTAACACTCGATGGCTGCTCTGTCAAGTCCTCGTCGTCAGTTAGGAACCTGGGTGTGCTCTTTGATACCAATCTCTCATTTGAAAGCCACGTTTCTAGCATCTGTAAAACTGCATTCTACCATCTTAAAAATATATCTAAATTACGGCACATGCTTTCAATGCAAAATGCTGAACAGTTAGTTCATGCGTTCATGACCTCAAGGCTAGATTATTGTAATGCTGTACTGGGTGGTTGCCCTGCTCGCTTAATAAATAAACTGCAGCTGGTCCAAAACGCAGCAGCTAGAGTTCTTACTAGAACCAGGAAGTATGACCATATTAGCCCGGTTCTGGCAACACTGCATTGGCTCCCTATTAAACATCGTATACATTTTAAAATCTTGCTGATTACTTACAAAGCACTAAATGGTTTAGCGCCCCAGTACTTGAGCGAGCTCTTAACGCATTATACTCCATCACGTTTATTGCGGTCTCAAAATTCTGGCCAGTTGATAATACCTAGAATATCAAAATCAACTGCAGGCGGTCGGTCCTTTTCCTATTTAGCACCTAAACTCTGGAACAGTCTTCCTAGCATTGTTCGGGAAGCAGACACACTCTGTCAGTTTAAATCTAGACTAAAAACACATCTCTTTACTATGGCATACACATAAAACATTTTTAATTTCTATTATTCAAATCAGTTAAATGATTGTTTTAGGCTGCATTAACTAGGTCAGCCGGAACCGGGAACACTTCCAATAACACCTGATGTACTCGTTACATCATAAGAAGAATGGCATCTACGCTAATGTTAGTCTCTCTGTTTATCCCGAGGTTTACTGCAGTCGGCCGGATCCGGGCCGTATCCAGACCAGATGGTGGACCTTAGCCAGGACATGACGACCATATCCCTGAAGTGTCTGTAGAGACAATAGTGTCAATTAAACTCCCCCCTGTAAATGCCGCATCGACACGACATCCTAATTAAACCCGTCCCCGGCGTGACAACTCCAATCTTTCGAATAATCCTACGAATATCTATTTATCTAATATGACTTCTGACCTGTAATGTTGCCAGAATCATAATCATACACTATTTGTTCGTCGGCCAGAGGAGAACTGGCACCCCGACTGAGCCTGGTTTCTCCCAAGGTTTTTTTCTCCATTCTGGCCCTGAAGGAGTTTTGGTTCCTTGCCACCGTCGCCTTTGGCTTTTGGCTTGCTCAGTTGGGGACACCTAAATTTCAACTATATTACTGATCCGCCCGCATTGACACTATATGATAATTGAAATGAGCTGGATGACATAACCGTTTTCTCCAGAGCGGCTGTATATCCGAATCAAATTCCGTTGCATTATTTTCCTGTTACCACTGTGAAGCTGCTTTGAAACAATTGCCATTGTAAAAAGCGCTATATAAATAAAGGTGATTTGATTTGATTTGAAAGGAGTCTGGCGCCAGAGGGGACGAGAGTGGTGAGGCCCTGGTGCGGCACACACTGCCATCCGCGGTCTCTGGGGCCTCAGGGATGGGGACATGAGTTCTTTCCTTAACCACATTAGGGTGCTGTTGACCCGGGGGCCAGCAGCGAAACAAAAGTTTCTCCCCCGGCCATCGGTGGCGGTAGTCGGTGGTCGGTGGCGGCACGCAGCTCATCCATGAGCCCTAGGTCAGCTCTACCCTCGTGCATGTCCCTGAGCATCCGGACCTGGTAGACCTTTAAGATGGCCATGGCATGCAAAGAGGCGACGGCCTGCCCCGCAGCTCTGTAGGACTTTGCCACCAAAGTAGACGAGAACCTACAGGCCTTGGAGGAGCGCTTAGGATCACCACGCCACGTTGAAGCACTCTGTGGACACAGTTGCATCGCAACAGAGCGTTCAACAGGGGGGACCCCAGTGTACCCTTCGGCCTCCCCCATCGAGGGCAGAGAAGGCGGAGGAGGCCAAAGGTTACACTGGGGTTAGGGTTAGGAGGAGGCCGCCGAACAGTCACGGGAAGACAACGGGGACTTCCAGGACCGCGTGACCTCCTCATGCACCTCGGGAAAGAAGGGTATTGGGGTGCGGGGCCTGACGGCTGTCAGGGCGCGCCGCCCCCAAAAACCAATCATCCAGCCGCGAGCGCTCGGGACAGGGTGAGGGTTCCACTCCAGCCCGAGGCTCGCTGCTGCCCGAGATAACATGGCTGTCAGCTCTGGGTCAGACTCGGGCAATGCTGGCACACCCGAAGGCGGCAGCACAGCCGAATCTTCATCCCGGAGGACTCTAGCCCACCTTGAGATGAAAAAAATCACTTTCTGCTTAGAATTGTAAGGTTCTATCTTGCAAAACATTAATTGAAGCAATAATTTTCAAGAAACACAAACAGTTTACTTATAATTTGTTTTAAAACATAAAAGTAGTGTTGTAACAATGTGTCGACATAAATTTAACGCTTTCTTTACATTTATTTCATATTTTAGGACAAATGTTAATACTTTACAATAAGTTTTCATTAGTTAAAATTAGTTAGTGTATTAGCTAACATGAACTAACCATGAGCAATACATTTGTTACTGTTTTTGCTAATCTTTGTTAACGTTAGTTAATAAAAATACAGCTGTTCATGGTTTGTTCATGTTAGTTCACAGTGCATTAACTAATGTTAACAAGATTTTAATAAAGTATTAGTAAATGTTGAAATTAACATTAACAAAGACAAATAAATGCTTTATTAGTGCAGTTCATTATAGTTCATGTTACCTATTGCTGTTAACTAATGAACCTTATTGTAAAGTCTTACCGGACAAATAATTATTTTCTTGTTCAAGTTAAGCATAAAAGTGCGTAATATTTTGTCAGTGCAGATGTTAATTTTAGGTAGGAATATGGTGGGTAATTATTATAACACATTATTGCAGGAACCGTTAGTTTAAGTTTCTTTTTGTTTAGACAGAAAGCAGCTACTGTAATACATCTGACCAGGACTTTATTCCACAGAAAATGCCTTTCTCTACTAGAGATCAGTATGGATTGAAACGTTTGTAGACAACTTTGATGTTGGCTTGATAAAGCCTAGTCAGAAAGTTTGAAGTACATTAGTTTTAAGATTGAAGGTTATTTTATGAAATCATGATTTGAAGTGAATGCAGCTTTTTTACTCCTACTGATCCACAAAGCAGATACTCCTCTTTTGTATAGAGAGCAAGTAGTGAATTTGCATACAGCTCTTCGGATGTCCAAGATATTGCGGTTGGTCATTAATTTGGTAGATAATAATTGCTTTCTACAAAAGATGACAAGATCTGTGACCACATAAACAGATGAAGAAAACTGGAAAGATGCAACATTTAAGACATTTTTAAACGTCTAAGACTGTTTGTTTGTTTGTTTTAAAGTTTTGTTAAGATATAAAGTTGTCTGTCAGGTGTCTGATGAAAGTATTGGTAAAATGCAATTTCTTCAAAGATTATTTTTAGCTACAGCCTGTAGCCCACAGGAGAATTATTTTACCAATACTTTCATCACACTCCTGAGGTTTCATAAAATAGTGTTTGAATAATGTATGAAGTACATTATATATTCTTACATTACTTAATACATTAAATCAGCAGTCTTAGAGTAGCTTAACCACAAAATATGTTATTGTGTTTGTAAAATAAATAAATAAATATGTGTGTGTGTGTGTGTGTGTGTGTGTGTGTGTGTGTTTTTATCTGTTTCTGGATTTTTTATTTATTTTGGTATTTATTTATTTTGTAAAATATCAGTAAATTATCAGCTTTGATCAATGCAATACGTGTAGATTTTACCAAAAAAAAAAAAAAAAAAAAAAAAAAAAAAAAAATATATATATATATATATATATATATACATAAAAAGAAAGCAAAGAAAACAAAAACAAAAAACAAAAGTTTTCAATAATATTCATATATACACAGTGGGGAGAACAAGTATTTGATACACTGCCGATTTTGCAGGTTTTCCTACTTACAAAGCATGTAGAGGTCTGTAATTTTTATCATAGGTACACTTCAACTGTGAGAGACGGAATCTAAAACAAAAATCCAGAAAATCATATTGTATGATTTTTAAATAAATAATTTGCATTTTATTGCATGACATAAGTATTTGATCACCTGCCAACCAGTAAGAATTCCGGCTCTCACAGACCTGTTAGTTTTTCTTTAAGAAGCCCTCCTGTTCTCCACTCATTACCTGTATTAACTGCACATGTTTGAACTCGTTACCTGTATAAAAGACACCTGTCCACACACTCAATCAAACAGACTCCAACCTCTCCACAATGGCCAAGACCAGAGAGCTGTGTAAGGACATCAGGGATAAAATTGTAGGCCTGCACAAGGCTGGGATGGGCTACAGGACAATAGGCAAGCAGCTTGGTGAGAAGGCAACAACTGTTGGCGCAATTATTAGAAAATGGAAGAAGTTCAAGTTGACGGTCAATCTCCCTCGGTCTGGGGCACCATGCAAGATCTCACCTCGTGGGGCATCAGTGATCATGAGGAAGGTGAGGGATCAGCCCAGAACTACACGGCAGGACCTGGTCAATGACCTGAAGAGAGCTGGGACCACAGTCTCAAAGAAAACCATTAGTAACACACTACGCCGTCATGGATTAAAATCCTGCAGCGCACGCAAGGTCCCCCTGCTCAAGCCAGCGCATGTCCAGGCCCGTCTGAAGTTTGCCAATGACCATCTGGATGATCCAGAGGAGGAATGGGAGAAGGTCAAGGTCACAACCCCAAGAACACCATCCCAACCGTGAAGCATGGAGGTGGAAACATCATTCTTTGGGGATGCTTTTTTGCAAAGGGGACAGAACGACTGCACCGTATTGAGGGGAGGATGGATGGGGCCATGTATCACGAGATCTTGGCTAACAACCTCCTTCCCTCAGTAAGAGCATTGAAGATGGGTCGTGGCTGGGTCTTCCAGCATGACAACGACCTGAAACACACAGCCAGGGCAACTAAGAAGTGGCTCCATAAGAAGCATCTCAAGGTCCTGGAGTGGCCTAGCCAGTCTCCAGACCTGAACCCAATAAAAAATCTTTGGAGGGAGCTGAAAGTCCGTATTGCCCAGCGACAGCCCCGAAACCTGAAGGATCTGGAGAAGGTCTGTATGGAGGAGTGGGCCAAAATCCCTGCTGCAGCGTGTGCAAACCTGGTCAAGAACTACAGGAAACGTATGATCTCTGTAATTGCAAACAAAGGTTTCTGTACCAAATATTAAGTTCTGCTTTTCTGATGTATCAAATACTTATGTCATGCAATAAAATGCTAATTAATTACTTAAAAATCATACAATGTGATTTTCTGGATTTTTGTTTTAGATTCCGTCTCTCACAGTTGAAGTGTACCTATGATAAAAATTATAGACTTCTACATGCTTTGTAAGTGGGCAAACCTGCAAAATCGGCAGTGTATCAAATACTTGTTCTCCCCACTGTATATATATATATATATATATATATACAAAAAGGTAACTGTGGAATGATGAAAAGTAAAATGGGCCTGAAAAAAGTAAGCAAAATTTGTATTTATGAAATTTATGGATGGATGGATGGATGGATGGATGATAGTACGTGTATCTGATAAATGTGTTCAGGTTTTCGCTGTGTCTTGTTCAGTCAATGTGTCTCTTGCACAGTAATACACAGCTGTGTCTTCAGTCGGAAAATTCTTTCCCTGTAGAAACACTGTGTTTTTGGACGTGTCCTGGGTGAAACTGATCTTGTTTTTTACTGAGTCTGTAGTACCAGTGCTACCATCACTGCAAAGATATCCCAGCCATTCCAGTGCTTTTCCAGTGGGTTGACGTATCCAGTGAATGTAATAGCTTGATTCTGAAATCCTGCAGGAGATGGAAAATGATTGAGATTTCACAACCATAGATGGAGGTTGAGTGAGCTCAACACAGTAAACACCACCTGAAAACAACAATAGAAGAATGTGTTGACATTAATTACCCAGCTAGAAATTTTACATTCCCAGAACATTCTCAAAACGTCCCCACTGTGTCAAAGACGTCGCCTAGTAGCGTTCCCAGAACAGGCGGTCACAATGTGGACTTTTAAGGGTTCATTCAGGGAACATTCAGGACGTTCTGGGAATGTTTAGGGGACCATTACTATAGTACGTTCCCTCTACACTACATTCCCATAACGTTTGCAGGACCCTGAGGGGACCAACCTAGAATGTTATTTTTTGGTCCTATTTAGGTCCTTCCATCACATTTACTGAATGTTTTCAGAATATGTTTGTGTGAATCTATGTACACTGGGCTGTTTTGCAAATGAGGCTCAGTAAAACGCAGGATTTGCACAAAAGTTGCTTCTCAAAGATGGATCAATACCAACTCTTCCTGATCCAACTTCATATCCAGAACATGTAAGTACCTCACTTTATAATGTGTGTGTTTGCAAATCGCCTTTATGAATAAATTATCTGCATTAATTATCAAACATGTACTAACATGTAGTTAAGACATTGTTTCATGCATGAATCCTTATGACCACTTTCGTAGTTAAGGATAGCTCTTCATTGATTGATAGTTCATATCTTCACTAATCATGAGTTCATGTTGAAGTAACTATAAAATTCAGGTTTTAGTAGGCTACATGATTATTCATGTCCTGTTATTGTAAAGTGTTACCAAGATCTGTATGCAATAGAAGAGAACACATGCACACACGCAACAGAAGGACGCAGATGTTTCGTTTTTGTGAACAGAATGGAGCATCAAAACAAAAATGAAATTCCCTTATAAGATTCTGCCAGAGAAACTTCTCAGAGTCAGATAATGAGGGGTTTCACCTAAAGTCATCTATGTGAGGGTGAAATTTAAAAGAGAAGGACCACATGTGCTGCTGTGTATTAAACATCTTTTTTTTAACTGCTTGTGTCTGGGTCTCACTGCTTTGATGTTCATTAAAGGTAAGTGAGATAAGCACATGTTTCTTTCTGGAACAACATGTTAGTCTATACTCAAATTTAGTCTATTATATCCTCTATTTTTTTAAAGCAAGAAGATAAATGAGGGAGACAGCGTGGAAGCTCAGAAGTACAGCCGGTGTACATGTAGGACCAACACAGCGGCCGTGATTGTGACAATCGTTGCTCTAACCATGTTCTTAGTCTTCATGGGTGTTGGAACCTTCCATCATTTTTCTGGGCTTCCCTCAGCAGTCTCTCATAATTGGGCCACTTCTTTTTCTTCTGAACTATCTTTTGACAACATTGAATGGCAAAAATCAAAACCCAGAAATTCTTATGATGGTAGGTCAGAAAGCAGTGGAACAGGTCAAAGTGGATACAGCTCATATCAACCTAAAGGCAACATAAATAGATCCCCTCAGAGAACCTCATAGTGGAGGGAGATTGAGAGGCTGAAGGCAGAAATACAAGTGAGGTGCAATTAATCATCTCCAGTTTTATTGAAACGTCACAATCAATTTAATTTGATTAGCAGTATTTCAATTAAAAAAAATAAAACATATGAGCTTTTCTAAAATTATTTTACAGTCATCAGGGTCACATAATTTGATTCTGATATCATTTGCCGAGAAGACTTAAAATAACCATTTCTTGATTGTACTGTCTTCCATTTATGTTTGAGTAGATACTACTTTAACAAAATGTGTTTTAGTAGTTTCCCATATGCTTTATTATAGTTGTAGAGTTTAAACAAATCTTATGAAACTATACATGCAAATTCACTTATTTTCTTAGAGGCAATAACCAAACACAGGTGTTTCCTGAGGAACGCATCAGTAAATGTGACTTTTTCTATACACTCTCTTGTCTCCATATATCTCTGTTGTTTCAATAATAGTAATCATTATTATTATTTAAAATGATACATGTCTTTATTAGTCTCGTACCTTGCTAAGAGATAGATATGAACACACATTTCTTTTCTTTTTAACTTTTTACTGAATTAAGCCTTTGCTTGTATTCTGGTCTTTATTCTATGCTGATATCTAAGGCCTTTCAGATTCATTATACTTATCCTGGAATATACACTGAATGCCTTAAATGTGGTCACTGTATGGGCATGTGAATATTTTCTTGTCAACATAAGTCATTTTGTGTTCAGTAAGTAGAAAAGCTGATCTCAGACACAGAAATACAACACATACTTTAGTAGTTTACAGATAGAAACATCAAGCGTGCACTATTAGCGTTACTGCATAATATGAAGTTAATGGTTAGTCAAGCTTTCATAGTCATGAGCTTCATGAGAATGGATCAATAAATAAACAATTCAGTGACGATAGTATCAGTAATTATATCTATTCTGGACTGCCTGAAGATTATTGGTCACTATTTATATAATCGATAAAAGGAGACTTCACTATCATGAATGTGATAGAAGTAGAAAGAGAGATCTAGAGAATCCTCAGATTGTATTTACCATGATTTGACTACATGTGTGAACGGTGCACCCTCTTGTGAAATGTGCCAAGAATTCACTTGTAAAACAATTATCATGAGGAATTATCAATATTATCTATTTTAACTTTTACTAACAAATTTCAAAGGTTAGAACATAGACCGTCATTTTTTTGAACATTGAATATAATCTGGAACTGAAATTATTTGTGTGGTGAGTGTCGATGTTGTTTTTGAACAAGGCAGTAATTGCTCTGTGTCACTGTGACTCTCTGGCGCAGTAATACACAGCTGTGTCCTCAGTCTGCATATTCTGTCCTTGTAGAGTCACTGTGCTGCTGGAAGAGTCTCTGGTAACTTGAAATCTACTCTTCAGTTTATCACTGTAATATGTGTTACCGCTACCACATATCTCTCCGACCCATTCCAGAGCTTTTCCTGCAGCCTGTCGTATGAAGCCAGTGCAGTAGCTGCTGTCAGTCACTGAATATCCAGAGACCTTACAGGACAGGGTCAAAACCTGACCAGGCCTTAAGACCATAAAATCAGTCTGGGTCAGTTCAACACACTGGACACCTGGGGAAATAAATATGGCCTGACATGTAAGAGACATGGAAACATTTTGTGTAACCATATACAAGTAATTTTTATTTTAAGGGTTTCTAGAAACTAAGAAGACTTACGAGAGACAGCTGCTAGCAGCAGAAACAGCCAGAGAGATGAGGAGACCATGGTTTGAGAAGTGAGAGAGCAAGCTGCTTCTTTTCATCTTAACACTCAAATAAATATGAGGAAGGGGAATATTTGCATACAGTTCTGCATACGCAACCCACAAAATAAGTATCTACATATTTTTTATATATGATTTTGTATTATGGGCCCCACGTGAGCCCCCCGCAGACCGAGCGGCACCACCCACCGCGACGAGTGAGCCAGAGCCCATGGACGAGAGGACAGAGCTTACCATCGCCCCGGAAGTGGAGCCCCAGCATGGATCTGACCAGAGGTGTGAGCCCGTGACACCAGCAGTCGAGGGAAGGGAAGCAGAGGACTGGCTGATAGATTTCGATGGGGACTTGTCAACTCCCACCCTATCCCACCCGGTATCTGAATCATCTTTATTGTCCAAAGAGAACTGTAACTCATCAGTCTGTTCAGTATTACCACTGTGTTTGATTGCTTCACCACCACCACAGAGCTCAGCCAGTCCTCCAGCCCCAGCGCTACTGGATGAGTGCAGCCCTGTGAGTGCGCCGTCTCTGCGGATGCCCTGCCAGGACGTCGAGCCGCAGGTCATGCAACCACCAGCAGCGCCTGTTGATGAGTCACTATACAAAATCCCTTCTACATTTGTGGGATATTTATATTTGTATTAAGAACGCTACAATGTAAATGGACAAACTTGAATGAGAATGTTCAAAAGTTCAGAATGTTTTATTTTTTTTTTGAAAATGTATACTAGTTTTGCAAATGACTTTGACATTTTCAATAAGTGTAATGTGCAATCCAATTTGCATACATTCATCATACCAGTTGTTGTCATGACACTTTCATGCATTTTATTTTATTACTTAATTACTTTTTATTTTATTAATTTTTTTATATTATTATTTTGCTTCTGGCTACTGCCTTAAATCAAAGATTTAAAAGTTATTTGCTTCATATCTAACATATAATCGTAAAGAACTTGAAGCAAATATCAGATTGAAGTGCTGCAAAAGCACAATTTCTTTGAAGCAAATATTTGCTGACAAATAATGCATTTACTCAAATTTATCATTAGGCTTGTATTTTAATAGGATTTTTGCTAAATTCATGTCTATAATATCATTATGACTTTGAAAACCTAATGTGTTCCTGAGAAAATCTGTTGCGGAAAACCATCAGAAACACTCTTAATTTGTAATGTGTTGATGATGATGATGTTTTTGTACAGACAGGCTGTTGGTGTCTGTCACTGTGTATATTTGGCACAATAATACACAGCTGTGTCTTGAGCTTGCATATTCTTTCCTTGCAGTGTTATTGTGTTACTGGACGTGTCTCTGGTGATGCTGAACTTGCTTTTCAGGGAATCCTTGTAGGCCAAGCCTCCAGCACTCCAGATCAATCCAATCCATTCCATAGCTTTTCCTGCAGGCTGACGAATCCAGGCTGTATGATAGCTAGTAACTGAATAGGAGACTTTACAGTCGATAGTTAGAGTGGCATCAGGACGGACAGTCAGAGACGCAGGCTGAGTGAGCTCATATGAATGAACACCTGTATCAAATGAAATAATACCAGTTAGTAAAATAGCATGAAGTTTAAAGACGGTTAACAAGCTTTTTAGCAGAAAAGTAGACTAAACTTACAGGATATTACTGCCAGAAGCGACACTAAAGATGAAGAGATCATGGTGTGTTTGAATGATCTGAAGCGATTCTTTCCTCCCTCTAGTGATCAGATGAATGTATAAACTGACTCATGCCTGCTGTTTAAATATGCAACTGATGATTTACATAAACATACAGAGTTACTAATCAACTTTACAAGCTCAAGCAACAAGAATATATTGGGATTACAGGAAGAGGCATCATATTGTCCTGAACTTTAAATAAACAAGTTTTTAATTTGATCATTTTCGTCATTATTTATGGTTGAAGTCCATTAGCAGAAAATGTAAACAGTTTATTGTGACTGTAAGTGATTCAGACTGTAAAATGTAGATCAAAATGTAAAATGTAGGAATTATTCTTTGACTGAATAATTCCAGTATCACATTGTATCATGTAATGCTTAAATTTAAAGAGGACAAAATCTGATTTGAAAGAATGGAGCTTTGGATATTATTTGTAGATATTAGGCATTTTAAACATTACCAACACTGAGAGTTGTTTTTTTTTTTTTTTTGCTTTTTTGTTCAACTCAACAACAACAACAAAAAAGTGACAAAAAAATAATTTGATTATATATAATTATATATATATAATTTATTGCCCTGATTAGCTTTTATGCCATCAAAGTTTATACATTAAAGTTTGTCTTGTTCTTTTTTTTTCTTTAGACTAGAGATTTTATTATTTATAGCACACATTATTGCATTATTGCATGAAATCCATCTGGGAAATTAACATGGGGCCGTTATGGAACCCGCGGACAATCCTATATGGGGCCCATTTTTCATACCCATATGGGCTCCACATACAAATGTTGTCTGGATCAGATCTGCTGAATTGGGCATTAGAAAGGCAGACAGTGCCCTCTATTGTAGTATCAGCAGTATTCTCATTAAAGATTAATAACTTTACTGTGACTGCACACACACAAATATGTATGTCATAACCAGTTCCTGAAAAGTTACAACATAAAGGACATTTTTAGAAATGTCTTTCATTTGGCTTCTAATAAACTAAACTCAGCAAAAAAAGAAACGTCCCTTTTTCAGGACTGTGTATTTCAACAATAATGTTGTAAAAATCCAAATAACTTTACAGATCTTCATTGTAAAGGGTTTAAACAATGTTTTCCATGCATGTTCAATTAACCATAATCAATTAATTAACATGCACCTGTGGAATGGTCGTTAAGACCTTAACAGCTTACAGAGAGTAGGCATTTAAGGTCACAGTTCTAAAAACGCAGGACACTAAAGAGACTTGTCTACCGACTGTGAAAAACACCCAAAGAAAGATGCCCAGGGTCCCTGCTCATCTGCGTGAACGTGCATTAGGCATGCTGCAGGGAGCCATGAGGACTGCTGATGTGGCTAGGGCAATAAATTGCCATGTCCGCACTGTGAGACGCCTAAGACAGCGCTACAGGGAGACAGGAAGGACAGCTGATCATCCTTGCAGTGGAAGACCACGTGTAACAACACCTGCACAGGATCGGTACATCCGAATATCACACCTGCGTGACAGGTACAGGATGGCCACAACAACTGCCCGAGTCACACCAGGAACACACAATCCCTCCATCAGTGCTCAGACTGTCCGCAATAGGCTGAGAGAGGCTGGACTGAGGGCTTGTAGGCCTGTTGTAAGGCAGGTCCTTACCAGACATCACCAGCAACAACGCCGCCTATTGGCACAAACCCACCTTCGCTGGACCAGACAGGAGTGGCAAAAAGTGCTCTTCACTGATGAGTCACGGTTTTGTCTCACCAGGGGTGATGGACGGATTCGTGTTTATCGTCGAAGGAATGAGCGTTACACCGAGGCCTGTACCCTGGAGCGGGATCGATTTGGAGGTGGGGGATCCGTCATGGTCTGGGGCGGTATATCACATCACCATCGGACTGAGCTTGTTGTCATTGCAGGCAATCTCAATGCCTTGCGGTACAGGGAAGACATCCTCCTCCCTCATGTGGCACCCTTTATGCATGCTCATCCGGACATGATCCTCCAGCAGGACAATGCCACCAGCCATACTGCTCGTTCTGTGCGTGAGTTTCTGCATGACAGCAATGTCAGTGTTCTGCCATGGCCAGCGAAGAGCCCGGATCTCAATCCCATTGAGCACGTCTGGGACCTGTTGGATCGCAGGGTGAGGGCTAGGGCCATTCCCCCCAGAAGTGTCCAGGAACTTGCAAGTGCCTTGGTGGAAGAGTGGGGTAACATCTCACAGCAAGAACTGACAAATTTGGTCCAGTCCATGAGGAGGAGATGCACTGCAGTACTTCAAGCAGCTGGTGGCCACACCAGATACTGACTGGTACTTTTGATTTTGAGCCTCCCTTCATTCAGGGACACATTATTCTATTTCTGTTAGTCACATGTCTGTGAAACATTTTTAGTTTATGTCTTATGGTGTTGACTCTTTTAGTGTTCATACAAATATTTACACACATTAAGTTTACTGAAAGTAAAAACAGTTGAAAATCAGAGGACGTTTCTTTTTTTGCTGAGCTTAGTTGCATTTAAGTCAAACTATTTTTAATCTAATTGAACTTTGACTTTGTCTTAGGTTACACTAACAAAGAAAGGTCTGCAGCTCATTTCTCAAATGTTTGTTTGACTGAAAAACACTGAGGTTAAAAACTTGTGCAATATAAAAAATAAATAAATTAGATTTTTTTGCATTCCTACAGTAGGGGGACTTTCTCTTGCTCTTTTCATTCAAGATGTTTTTGAACAAGGCAGTAATTGCTCTGTGTCACTGTGACTCTCTGGCGCAGTAATACACAGCTGTGTCCTCAGTCTGCATATTTTGTCCTTGTAGAGTCACTGTGCTGCTGGAAGAGTCTCTGCTAACTTGAAATCTACTCTTCAGTTTATTACTGTAATATGTGTTACCATCACCACATATCTCTCCGACCCATTCCAGAGCTTTCCCTGCAGCCTGTCGTATCCAATGAGTGCAGTAGCTGTTGTCAGTCACTGAATATCCAGAGACCTTACAGAGGGTCAAAACCTGACCAGGCCTTAAGACCATAGAATCAGTCTGGGTCAGTTCAACACACTGGACACCTGGGGAAATAAATATGGTGTAAGGTCCACCCGCTTGGCCCAACGTAGGAATCCAGCAGCTGGTTGAAGGACTTCTGCATGTATGTCTTTTCTAGCGCTTCTGGAAGAATCACTTTAATGTATTAAAATGTGAAGATCCAATTTTCAATCTGACTCCATGAATAATTTAATCTGACTCTAATTGTATGTGATTTTCGTTGCGTTTGTTACGTTTATAAATTAACGGCTGATCAAATGATTAGTTGTGATTTAATTTGGATCGTTGATTTTCTTGGCATCTCTTATTCTCAAATATTCGTTCATCAAGGGACCCGATATCACACAGAAACAGACGCGTCGCGAGTCGCGCGTTCACGAACACAAACTGGCCAGTTCTGATATTAGTCAGAGGAATGCAGAGTGAATATTTTACCTTTAAGTGGTCGCACCTGCTTACTCAACAAAAAGTGTAATTTGATTAATAGACACGGAAGCTGCAACGTGCTAATACAGTAATAGTCAGAAATCAGATTACCCCGCATGCTGCGCTCCATGCTTCAGTCATGGGGTCCTCGGTTTGATCTATTCTGATACAAGATTTGCGGAAATAAAGGACTCCACATTGATCCATACTAGAATAATGATTTCAGTAAAATACAAAATAAATCAAAATTAATGTTTATTTTAGCCAGGCAAAACCAAATAAAGGAATTAAAAAGAACCCATTATACACAACTGATCAGCATACAATATACAGCACAATTACAAAATAATATAAAAAGAGTTTCCAAGAGTCATCATTACCTGGCAATAGAGACACACCGCAACAGTGTGGGAAGTTCTGAATACAGATGCTTCCCTGAGTGGTTTGCCAATTCCCTTTAAATACTCAACCAGAACAAAGAACAATAAACATTTAGCACCCAAATATTTATGCAGCTTTTGGTTGAACTTTTCTCGTGCCCAAATGGTCATGCCTATCTTTGGGGGACAGCAAAGGTTTATCAAAAGATCTTTATGAGCATCTCCCACACCAGGGGAACAAGCCCTGTTTTCTTTATGATGGCCTGTTCTACTGATGTGGGAATGAAACCTCTTTACCAATCGCACCAAACATATTTATTTTGACCACAAAGAAACAGCTTGTGGCAGGATCTGTGAGATTTGCATAATTGTGTGGGCCCTGAGACAGAGAGGGTGAGATGGTCAGGACTCACTGGGGGGGGAGATAAGATTGACCAGGTGGGGTCTTGTTTTCTCTTGTAGATCTCCTATTCAGATGAGAGAAGTTTTATTGTCTTATTGCAGATTAGACTTGAGTTCATGCTCAGGTGAAATCCATTCTTACAGTCCGCCCTTGGTCCCTTGGGGCAGATTCAGAGCAGTCCCCGAGGGGCCACTTTCAGGGATTTCTCGACGTTTGCTTTACAGCTGCAGTTTTCTTAGGGCTGGTACTTGTAATGGGCTGAGTGCGATGGCCACGTTGGTTGAAGTCCGCATCGCTCGAAGAAGACATCTGAAGTAACAGCACTGGCAGAGTGTGAATAAGAAGATGAGCACACTGGCGATGGCACATCCACGGAACATCCAGTCCCACCATGTGTAAGCATACCGTGCTGAGCGGGTAGAGGAACTGGACAGGATCTCTGCAGTCTTTTTCGCCAGATTTGCTTCTACTTGTGCTTGGTTGAGATGGTATTCAGTCTGCAAGATAATTTCTTGTACTAAGTCCATTGTGTTGACCAAATCTTGTGTGCTTTGTTCATAAAAAGTGTCCTCCCACCAGGGGGAAACGTCGGCGTCCGTTGGCACCCTTCCCAGGATGTTTATCTGACCCATTGAAAAGTCCTCTTTCACTTCTAAACAGAAAGCGTGGTTCGCAGGGCAGGTCAGACCTCCGTAGGTGAAGGAATTCATCTCACTGACGACACACCACTGTGTGTGAGACACTTGAACAGCATCAGAATGACCATGCAATGACTGGACGTTAACAAGCTTAGAGTAATTAGGAGAAAAAGGTTGTAAGGTGTTGCAAGTGCAAATAATGTAACTTGATGTTTCATGACAACAGGTGCGAGTGGTAAACAAGGTTTCAGTGCCTTTCAAAGTCATATACCCCGTAAGATGGTCCCATTTAATGATCTGATCCTTCACTACAACGCCAATAGATCCTGATAAACCTGATCTGGGTGAATTAAAGGGAAAGTGGCAAAGAACCCAATACAGCCAGTACATTCATTTCCAGTATACATCATTAATGTTGATAATAGTTCAGAGTAATTAATATTCTTCATTTTCTCTGATGCAAGCCATCTATGCAGATCTAAGATTTCAATAAGATCAATTAAAACATGTCTAGGTGTCTTATGGAGACGAAGATCTAAAATCTCTTGTCTTTCTGCAGTAAACAAATCTTGTGCATACAACCTACAGGCCAAGTCATGCTCGATGGTACGGGTCTGATTGAAAATTGTCTGGCTGGTCGTCAGAAGCGCCTGAGCTTCAGATCTGACCGCTTTGATAATATTCTCATTACTATTGGTGATGTGTTGAAAACCAGTGGCCACCTGATTTGCCAACCATGTTGAAAACTGAGATTGACCTGTTATTTTGTAGGTGTTGGATATAGAATTGACTGAACCAAAAAGGCCTGCTATGTTTCCAAAAAGGTCTCGTTTGGTGCGAGCAGGTGGAATTTGGACTGCAAGTCTATTTTTGTAATCAGAAACTAAATCATTGACGCGTGACTGTAGCCATGTGTAGGTTTTGTCATTGATATTACAGTGTTTCACATAAGCAGACAAAATATTAGAGATGTTATACGTCACATGTGTTATCACAAGATTGACATCATGAAGCAACGTCTTGTTTACATTTCCTTTGATCAGACCACCCGGAGGGGTGGGATGTAATTTTGGACACTGTGTGGGTTTCCTGTATCCACAGGTAGTTAAATTAAAACAATGGTGTAGAGTCCATGAACAATTGTGAGGGCTAGTATACTTGTCCATATTTGCTTCACATTTTCCCACACAGTATGTTCCTTCTTTCCGACCAGTCCAAACAAATGTCTTTACATTGTTATTAGGTGCCTTCTTTGTTAGATCAAAAAGAAGTTCAGTAAACTTCAAATGTGTAGTGTTATGTGTTGTTTTGTGTGTGCACCTATATGTGGTTGGTTCTAGATCCGTAATGGAATAACATTTTCTAGGATCCGTGCCATAATTTTTCTTCTCATACAATGTGTGCATACTACCAATTTTTGAATCGGGGAACACTTTAAGTTGATCCCAGGCTGTAATATTATGATGAAATTGTGGTGCATGTGTGTAGCCGGTGAGGTTTTGGTATGGGAGATGGGTAGAACCTGTATTACAGCAGATTTTTGTGATACAATTTGGTTCCGGTGCTATTCCGGGGGGCCATGTAACTACTTCTTTGTATGTAATTGGAGTGTAATATGTGAATGGCCCCTTGGTATATTTCCATACCCATCTCTCGCATCCTAGGGTGTGTGTGAGTGTGATGCGTTGTCCTAATTCGATGCAGGTTGGTCCGGATACCCTCCTGGCATCCGGCCTCCATGGAATTGCAGTGATCGTCCTGAGAAGGAAGAAGATCATAATTAATTCACTGAACCTTTGAACGGTTTACACTGAGACATGTGGTACCATCTTAATTTTCCTCTGATTGTCACGGCCACGCAGCTGTTACAAACAGCTTTAATTTCATAGGGCCCGTGCCATCTAGGGGAAAATGCATTTTGTTTTACAAAGACACGTACCATCACCACATCTCCTTCTGAAAATTTTGTTTCAGAGATTGGGTTAAATTGTGCATCATTTGACAGGTCTGACTGTTGTTGTTTCAGTACAGCCTGCTTGTGCAGCACCTTCAATCTTTCTTGCAATTTCACCAACACAGTCTGCTGAGTTGCAAGCATGAGGGGCCCCAGGTCTGCTGGGGAAATTTCTGGATCAATGGGCAACTTCATCACCCTTCCAGTCATAAGCTCATATGGGCTAATGCCCGTAGCTTTTGATGGGGTTGCTCGCAGCACAGTCAGAACTGTGGGTAAGACGTCAATCCACCTGTTTTGGTGTTGTGCTATCTGTTTTGCAATATTTTCCTTTATGGTGCGATTGGCACGTTCAACAATTCCAGAACTTTGTGGTCTATATGGAATGTGGAATTTTTGCTTGATGTTTAGCATTTTGCACATATTTTTCATGACTTGTCCGGTAAAATGAGTCCCCTGATCAGATTCAGTTTGAATTGGTGCTCCCCAAAGAGGGATGATTTGGTTCGCCATCACACGTGCCACAGTATTTGCCGTGTTATTACGAGTGGGAATTGCTTCAACCCATTTTGAGAATTTATCAATTATCACGAGGCAATAACGATACCCCCCTTTGGTACTGGATAGCGGACCAATGAAATCCAATTGTAAGGACTCCCAGGGCCCTTTCGGTGGTTCTGGCCTGTGTAGGTTTGTTCGGCCTTGTTTTCCCTGGTTGATGGTAGCACACACCATGCAGGTGTTGCACCATCTTTCAATGTCGGCTGTCATTCCATGCCACCAAAACTGATTTTGTATCAACTGTGCTGTTTTTGTTGCCGATACATGCGCATAATCATGATATAATTTGATTATTGGTTTTTGGAGGGCTTCTGGAACAACAAATTTTCCATCTCGGATCACTATGCCTTCGATTATGTCCACCATCTGATCATGTTTCAAGTGTGGTACAAGTTCTCCATCAGAGACCCACAGATCTTGTTGATACTGTTTGAGGTCAATGGGTGTGACTTGGACGGCACTTGCTACAGAAACGGAGGGTGTCTCGCTTTGCCATTGGTCGCCTTTCACTGCGGCCAGCTTCGCCAATTGATCAACAATGTTATTGCTTTCCTCATGCACATCTGGGTTTTTGTTGATGTGTGCACGCACTTTCACAACGGAAATGGGTGTTTCTCGCGCTTGTATTGCTTGCCATATTGACGTTATAGTGTTGAAATGTTTTATGGGCGTTCCAGCAGAAGTGAGAAATTTTCGCAACTGCCACTGAGCCATAAAATCAGTTACAACACCGAACGCATACCGACTATCTGTATACACGCAGAGCGGTTCAGGGTGTGCCTTGATTGCTTCTAGCAAAGCAATGAGTTCGGCTTCTTGTGCGGATATGTTAGATGGTAATTTAAACAACACTTGTTGTCTAGCATCCGTTTCGGGAAGATGGGGGGCCCATATTGCACATCCAGCATAAAAATGACCATTTTGACAGAATCGGGAACCATCTATATACACAGGTGTTTGGCCTGGTAATGGCTGGTCATGGACAAGGCTTTGTGCCTCTGTTCCGGGCTGGCATGTGTGTGGATTTCCCTCAACATCCCCGAGCAGATGTGGCAAAATTCGTGTGTTCCTTATGGTAATTTCACGCGCTTGAATGTCTGCTAGCCATCTCGCTAATCTTTGGGAGGAAACTCCCTTTATTCGTCCCTGTAACAGCATTCGTACAGGCGTGTGCATTGTGTGTACAACAACAGGTTGAAAACCGACAATGGGTTCTGTTGTTTTTAGCATCCAATGCACCGCTAGCACATGCTGTGTACATGGGTCGAATCCTTGCTCGACCAGAGATTTTTTCCGGCTGTGATACGCGATTGGACGCAGTTTTCCCCCATATTCCTGAGCTAAGACTCCGCTTAATGTGATTTCATGCGCGTCTACTTGAATGTGGAAAACTTTTGATACGTTGGGCAATCCCAGGGCAGGCGCGGAGCACAAGCGCTGTTTCAAATCACTAAAAGCTTGTTCGTGTTCGTCAGTCCATTCAAGGACATCATTTGGTTTTGTTTTCCCTTTTAGAAGCAAATATAACGGTGCCGCGGTGTTTGCAAAATCAGGGATGAATTCTCGTAAATAGTTTGCTGTTCCTAATACTTTTTGCAGTGAGTTTAAAGTATGAGGCCGAGGCAGTTCGGCAATACATTTCTTTCTATCGTCAGTTAAGGTTCTGTGACTTTGCGTCAGAGTGTATCCTAAATAGTGTACCTCCTTCAGTGCAATTTGGGCTTTTTCTTTGTTCATTTTAAAGCCTGCGTCACCTAACATCTGTAACACTTTGTCAACCAACTGCAAGTGGTTCTCAAGTGGTTCTTCTGTGGCTATCAGAATGTCATCTACATAGTGAACGACCTTGCCAGTCCCTAGTAAGGGACTGAGCACATCTGCCACAGCTCTGTGAAAAATGGCTGGGCTGTTGTGAAGGCCCTGTGGCATTCGTTTCCCATGTATACTGCATTTGATTTACAGTAAACGCTAACTTCCATTGGTCTTCTCGTTTAACTTTAAGAGACCAGAAGCCATTTTTGATGTCAAGCACTGTGAACCACGAAGCATTGGTTGAAATTTGTGATAAGATTGTAGCTGGATTTGCCACTATTGGTGTCGCTTTGGGTAAAACTTTGTTGAGACGCTGATAATCAATGCACAGACGCCATTTACCGTTAGGTTTTGGCACTGGCAAACACGGGGAGTTCGTAGTTGAACTGCATCGTCGAACTATTCCTCTTGCCTCAAGCTGTTGTACTATCTCATGAACAGCGACCTCCGCCTCTGGCTTGATGCGGTATTGTTTTTGCGGGGGAGGGGGCTCTCCCTTGATGCATACCTCAAAGTCAACTAGGCCGCAGTCGTGTTCATGATTAGCCCAAACATTGCTGTGTTTGCTGATGAGAAGTTGAATTGGATCTGTACTGGACATGGACATAACGTTTGCATTGCTTTTAGGCAAGCATCTCTTTGTAGTTTTATTCGTTTGTAGTTCAATTTGTTTTTCAAAACAATGAATCACAAAACCATGCTTTTTCATAATGTCCATTCCCAGCACAGTTCCTTCACTATTATCTGGTAAATACCAGAATTGTTCTGTTAGCACTACCATGCCCAGATCGAGTTTAACTGGTTTTGTTTGCGTTGCGGTCATCAAAGTATCGCCTATACCTTTAATTTGAATTGTTCTCGTGCTTAGGGGTAACGGAAGGTTTGTGCAAGAGAAGGCGGCTCCAGAATCAATGAGAATGTTAACTAACCGGCCTCCAAGATTAGCTCGTATTTTGATTCGGTTACCGCCGGTGACAACGCTTCCTATAGCAACGGAGGCCCCGCACCCCTATTGGGGTTTGCTATATTTCGCTAGCAGGGTAGCGAGCTCTGCCTTCAATTTGTTATACGGGCTATCTTGCTTCTGTGTTTTTTCTTCAGTTTGCTTTAAGCTGTTTTCTGAAGTATTACCCCCTGCAATCAAATCCCCTAAACGCCTGAGAATTTCACTGTCATTTTTAGAGTGCATTCCTTGATTGTTTTGCACTCGTTTTAATTTAAAACAGTTCTGGATCGTGTGGTTATTCTTCTTACAATAATGGCATCGATGTTGATTTTTAGGGTCAGGATGTTTAGCACCGTTTCCTTCGGCTAACCATTGTGTTGTTGCGACGAAACGAGCTTTGGTTTGTTTCAGTCTGTTTTCTATTTTGGAAGCCCAATCCACCAATGACCGGTAGGTATTCTCAGGTGGATCGGCTCCGTGAACTAATGCCTGCTGTATATGGGGACCGGCGTTATTTTTCAAGAGTTGTAGTAAAACTTCCTGATCACGCTGTGTATCTTCTAACCCTGAGTGCTCTTTGTATGTCACCCATAAGCGTTCAGCGTAAATTTCAAACGGCTCTTTGTTGGCCTGTTTTATCTCTAAAATCCTATTCCACTCAGCGTGTGTTGGTCCCCTTAACTCTAACAGAGTTTCTTTCAATCTTTCATACACTTCCTCATCTACCTCACCTTCCTGTTTTATTACAATTTCTCCATTTCTCAACTCGCGTGGCAATTTTGGTTTCAGCTCGTCTGGAATAGTAAGGAGGGCTACTTGACAAACATCTCTGACCTCTAGTTTGCACACAGATGCCTGCAACATTAAGTTGTCCCAGTAGGGTTGGAAAGGGCCTTTTCGTGGCATCATTCCCACAACTTCTTTGTGTTTGGTGCATTCTTCGCAAGTTAAAGGGCGGCTAATGGTAGTGACTTCATCATCTGCATTCGTCATTGTTTTAAGCACAGCAATTTTCACTGGTTTTATTTGCATACAGTTCTGTCAATATGTTCAAATGTACTATATTTTATTCATTTAAAAAGTTACAGTGAACATAGATCCAACTGTCATCAGACAGATGACCTCTGTATCTGTTAAAAGCAGTTTATTTATTCTCTGGAAATTATTTCATGTTTTTGGAAGAGAAATAAAGATAATAATTAACTATATGTTGATTCAAATTATACGAAAATATGGTGTTCTTCAAATTTGATTTAATTTTTTCATGTATTTCCTCGATCCAGACGGACTAGTTTGCATTAGTGGTGGGGGAGAGCAGTGACTCTTTCTGCAGGGTAAATCGTTATGTCAGTAGGTGTTTATGAGTAAATCATTAAGTCAAACTGTGTTTATGAGTAAATCATTAAGTCATTCATTCAACCTATTTGTTCAAAAACACTGATTCATTCAGGAAGTAAACACCACTATTGTGTGTTTAAAAGTGCTCAGAGACACGATGGATAATTCTGTTGTCTTTGTTTTGAAATATCTTAATTGATGGAGTGAAAATAGGCAAAGTAAATGGCAATACTGTGTCTAAAATGTAAGTTACTCAATATTAACTTAATGTTTATAAAAAGCAATATCACAATTGTGCCTTTATTCTCAATAGGCCAAATGTGCTAAACAGCCCTCTTGCTTGTGTAGCCTAATATTGTTTCATGAACATGTTTGTTTTTGATGACCGAGGGAAGCTTACAAGTGTCACTGTGATTCTGATTCAGTAAAATGCAGTCATGAGTCTCTGCAGGTGAAATAATGGCCTAGACCAGAACATATGTATCACCTGTAGAAATTACAGTAACTTACTGGCAGCAGTTTGCCAGTAACTTACTGTAAAGTAAACTTACAGTAAAAATACTGTATTACTATTTACAGTACCATTTAACTTGCTGTAATTTTTTTTTACAGTATAGTATATTTTTTACTGTAAAACATACAGTAATTTTATTAATTTACTGTAATTCATTGTCCACTTTTTCTATTTACTGTAAAACTGTACAAATTGCCAATTACTGTATTTCAACAGGTTCCCGTAAATAACAATAAAAAGAAGCAATGACAACTGTTTAACTTTTTTTTAATTTTGTTTTTAATCATTAAATTGTAAAACTTTCAGTTTTCTGAAAGCCTGCAGCAACTTTTAAACATAAAATTTTAAAACAATTCATGAACAGATTCAGTCATAAAAACTTACAAATTCAAAAGGTCTCAATTCCAATCTATTTACAAAAGTCCTTTCCACTACAGAGTAGACCAAAGGGTTGTACAGTAAAAAAAAAAAGAAAAAAGTCTACAAATAATAATAAAACAGAACAAGAAGACAAAGATCAATAATAACAGAAAAAAACCCAGAAAACAACATTGAAGAAGAAAAAAGTTTTTGCTCTTAGTTATGGAAGCTTGTTTCCGACACAGAGTAAAAAATAAAAAAGGTAATCGCTTTTTTTATCTCACAATTCAGACTTTTTTTCCCTCGCAATTCTGACTTTATAACTCGCAATTGCGAAGAAAAAAAGTCTGAATTGTGAGATAAAAAGTCGCTATTATCTTTTACAATCTTTATTCCGTGGTGGAAACAAGCTTCCATACTTTGTAGCTTAATAGTTTTGCCAGCTGAAATCCAGAAACTCCTTAATGAAGGAGGAACCATGAGGGTTCAGGCCAGAGTTCTTCCTTTGCACCATCTTCCTACTTCTTTTGCTGACCTGGAACTTTGAGGAGCACTTGCTGTTGTCGGGGTTAATCCTCATAGTGAACCTTTACATAAAATAAAGAATTCGTAAGATCATTTGATGTGTAAAAAACGTTTTAAACATTGGTTAAGACAAAAATGAAAATTGTGTCATTTACTCACACTTATGTTGTTTCAAACCCATAAGACGGTTATGGGTTCATTTTCAGAACACAAATTAATTAATATTCTCTCTCTTCATTTTTGTCTATCCAGTCAACCAAAGTTTTTTAACATCAAGTGCATAAAGACATTGTTAAAGTAATCCATATGATTTGAATCCATATGCACTTTTTGAACTGGGATATTTTGGTTGAGTGGACTTTCAGTGGATGGACAAAAATTATGAGAGATTAAAATATCTTAATTTGTTATTAACAAAAGTCATATGTGTTTGGAACAACATTAGGGTGAGTTAATAACAGAAGTTTAATTTTTGGATGAACTGTATTAAGATATGAAAACTTAGCAAAATATCTTAAAGGGTCATGAAACACTAAACTACATTTTCTGACATTTTAACAGAGGTGTTTGTGTTACACATCAGAGAAGACAAAGCACACTATTTTTGTCTTCCAGGTTTAAAATCTACATTGTGTCAATGTCACAATTTGTAGACTTTAAACCCGGAAGAAGAAAATAATTATTAATGAGACTGCGTGTTCTTATCCTATGAGAAGACACTTCACTTAATTACTTACACTTAATTAATCACAACACCACATGTTGATTTCATATGACAGACGTTTCAAACACTGAGATCACAGAGTAAGAGAGAGATGCATCCATGGATCAAAGGTGAGTCTTTGTTTTAGCTTTTGAGTTTCTACATTGCATTGATTCACATCCATATACCATGAGTCTTCGACACAAACGTGATTCATTCACTTAGTGAGTGTAACCGGTATGATATAACTAATCAAACAGCTTATAACAGCACAAAATAAGCCTTAAAGTTATTAAAGATGCAAGAGTGTGTTCATATACATTTTATAATAAAATAATAATGCAAGTACTATTGTTGTCAAAAGTACCGACTTAGGTACCAAGTCGGTACTGAAATTTAAAAAATGTGACGATACCAGCATTTCCCTCTAGCATTTTGAGCGCTGTTGAATGGATTCTTAAACACCTCTGATTCGCCATTGTTTTCACACGCTCAACATATGTCTGTGATTGGCTACAAAGATCAATGCTTCAAAAACACATTTGTTTGATGCTCTTCACAGAGCGCTTACACAGATGCACACGGGAGTGTTTGAAAGCAGGCATCTATCAGCGGATCCCTAATATATCCGCTGATAGACGTCTATTTACAATCACAGACATATATGTTGAGCGCGTGAACACAATGGCGAATCAGAGGTGCTTAAGAATCCGTTCAACAGCGCTCATAATGCTAGAGGGAAATGCTGGTATCATCACATTTTTAAAATTTCAGTACCAACTTGGTATCGAAGTCGGTACTTTTGACAACACTAGTAAGTACACAAATCTACAAAATACATAACATTGTTCTACTGGTTTTTGGATATTTTAATCTATAAATCATACATATTGTGCCTTTAAAAGGGATAGCCCACCCAAATATGAAAGTTCTTTCATCACTTCAAAATATTATAAATAAACATCTTCAAAATATCTTCTTTTGTGTTTCGCTGAAGAAGTAAGTGATGCCAGAACTTTCATTTGGGTGGACTATCCCTTTAATGTTTACCTAATATTATAGCATACTGCAAGATGTACTTACCTCTGAATGAACTCCAAAGTAGTGGCTGCTTCCACTTGGTACTCGATGTTAAGCACATAATAGCAATCAAAGAGAACAGCAAATGAAGAGGACATATCTGGTAGGTCAGTCTCAGGAAAGAGTACTCTGCCTTCAATTGCCAGCATCCATTTTTTGCTGTGAAGAACTGAATCCCCTAAAATAATAATAATAATAATAATAAATTAATAAATTTAGTGTTTAACTTCTCAAAAACATTTCACATTTGATTTTGGTGTCAGTGACAGTATGTAGATGGAGCTTTTGTCATTAGTTTAAAAGGATAGTTTACCCAAAAATGACAATCATAATTTACTTAGCTTTGTTATTCAAAACTTATTTAAGGAGATGTTAAGCAGAATGTTAAACATGGAGAGCTATGAATAAAGCGACATTTTTGTTTTTAAAAACCATCCTAGAGCTGCATGATTCTGGATAAATTGAGAATCACAACTTTTTTTGTTTCAGATAGAGATCACAATTCTCCCACGATTCTGAACGATAACTATAAATAATATGTAATTTACTAGAGGTTCTGACAAAACATATTATTGCTGCAGCCCATTTAAAATGTTTAATTAATTTTAATTACTATTATTATTTATTAATAATTTTTTTAATCTGTTTTAATGAATGCGTTGAAAATGATGACTTAAATAATTTTTACAGCCACCAATCGGACATTCCATTTTTTTACCATCTCGTATGTGCCATCTTAAGCCCGGAACACACCAAGCTGACACCGACGAACTAATGGCGACGAAAGCACACTGCGGGGTCGGCTCACGTCGGCAGCGTCTGGGTCCAAAGTTGCCCTGACACACCAAGCCCACGCTCGACACCCGACGGCCAAGTAACACGTCCATTCTGTGCCTGCGTAAGAGGAAATACCTTTCTGTACCAGCAGGTGGCAGTAGCTGAACAGCCAATCAGAATGATCAGATGGCCCGACTGACCGACGAGCTCCAATGTCGATTCAACATGTCGAATCGGCCAAAAAAATCAGGCGAGGACCAACTTCAGCCGACAGTGCAGAACACACTGAGAAACCTTAGTTGGCCGACACACAAAAACTGCCCGACGGCCGACCGACGGTTTGGTGTGTTCCGGGCTTAAGATGTTCACAAAGACTGGCAAATTTGGTCGACACTAATGTACAGCCTTCAACGCTGCATCTAGAATTCAGATCGTGTTGTTCCGATCTGTTCGTTATATTTGCGGCCTTTCTGTTTGCGGGACATGTGTGACTGAAGTGCGGAGAGGCTTTGGAAAGTGCACAGGCATTCAGGAACTGCACACGCAAACCTGAAGTTCGCCATGTTTTTGTGCCCTTTGGCATGATTAATAAAGGCAAATAATGTCTCCACAGAGATGCCACAGTGCTTGCATACGAACATTGCGTGTTTTACTCTAGCAATAAATGCATGCTGAACATTTATATGGGGTAATAAGTTAACGGCAGGCGATTATGTAGCGGAAAAAAACCTAAATGACTGTCTTTAAACTAAAGCAAAAGCTTGGTTTTTCGGCCAACCGTTTACGTTAACACTCACCTGCTCCTAACGTGGTCAAACCCAAGACAGAGACCAGTTTATGTCCATATTTTGATGGTTAAACGTCCAGAAAAAGGAAAGAGTGATCGCCACAAATCTCTCTAAGCTCTCTCCACAGTATGTATGTGAGGTGACTGCGTCGTTAAGTGGCGTTTTTTTTTTTAGTTAAACCAAAAATATAAAATATGCAAAGAAAAAGCAGGAATATTTGCACAAACCTTTGCAGCTGACAGGTTCTTGCATCTGTGTCTTCGTTTTCTTCTTTCTCCAAGCGGGAAATAAAAGCCTTTCTGTGATTGGTCAGGTTCGCAGTCATTTTTTATACTGTATTTCAATTTACAGTAAATGAAAAATACTGTATTTTAATGGTGCCAGCGGGATATTTCCCACAATGCAACTTTAAAATACAGTAGCATGCTGTATAACTGTCTTACAGTAAAATACAGTTCATTTTACAGTTAATTACTGTGAAATTTACAGAAATTGCTAATAGTATTTAAACACAAAATAGCGGCAGGACTGTATTGGAAACCAGTGACATTTAAAATTGCCCATTTTTTAATTTCCACTTAGAATAAGCTTTTATAATTGAATATTTCTATGTGATGCAATGCAGCTGATAAGTCAATATTCATCATCTGTATGTGAATGAGGAAGTGGTTTTTGTATTGCTTTGACCCTGAACTCATTCACAGTGACTCTCTAGCACAGTAATACACAGCAGTGTCTTCAGTCTTGAGGCTGTTCATCTGTAGGTACAGTTTACTGCTGGAGTCATCTCTGGACACTGTGAACCTTCCCTGGACTGACTGGGAATAGGAGATAGGAGAACTGGATGTGCTGATGTACGCAATCCACTCCAGACCTTTTCCGGGGCTCTGCCTGACCCAATGTAGATAGAGACCGCTGAATGTAAATCCAGTTCCAGTACATGTAAGTTTATGAGACTCTCCCGGTTTTTTAACCACTGTGTCAGACTGAGTGAATGTCTGACATTCAATACCTGTGGAAAAAGAAACAATATTACATTTCATTGAGATGTTATAATGTCACATTGTTGCACTCTTAATGATTATCCTATGCAGTGACTTACATGGTAAAACTGCCAGAATTACAAATACAAGAAACTTTTTAAACATGGTGTATGTTAAGTTTAAACCAGAAAGACAGACTTTGTTCCTAGAGCTCAGATGTCTGTTTAGATCACAAAGATACACTGACACATTTAAAGTGGGAAGGTGATTTGCATTTATTAAAATCAGAGAACTGATGGTATGAAAGACTGACGTATGTTTGGTCCAGATTTAGATTTTTGTAGTTAATGTTTGCGATCTGTATAAACAGACTATTTATTTTTCTATTATTGGAGCTAAAAGTCATTTTTGTGTATTACTTTTCATTTTAAATTCTTTATGGATTTAATGTAATTGCTTTTAATTATAATATGAAATTCAGATATAAATATTATAAAGTATGAAATTAGAAGAACAGTATGTCTACATTTCTTTAAATAATGTTTAAGTTTATAACGAAAGTTTAAAACCGCTAAAAAAACTAATGTTAAAAAATAAAATATGAGATAAGATCAATTCAAGTAATTCATTACTGCCATCTATTGGTGTTTGGCCAATACTGCGACTCACACAGAAAGATAAAGTGCTTCAGTTCATTGCCTGACACAGATCTGTTCTGTTAGAACAGTGGCACCGGGTAAAAACAAGCTATCAATACAGAACTTTATTGACCAACAGGCAGAGCCATACAAATCTTTTAAACTTTTCTTTGAGTCTGTCTGATTGGCAGTCTTAAAGAAAGCAAAGCCAATGTGACAGATGGAAGAGATGATTGATTTTATAGACTTCCTATTGAAATACTTAATCTGTAAATCTGTTGTTCTGTAAATCTGTTATCTGGTGTTATAAAACTTTTGAAGAAAAAATGATGACTACCCTAATTTGTACAATAGTATGATGTTTTTGTACAGAGAGGCTGTTGGCGTCTGTCACTGTGTACGTTTGGCACAATAATACACAGCTGTGTCTTGAGCTTGCATATTCTTTCCTTGCAGTGTTATTGTGTTACTGGACGTGTCTCTGGTGATGCTGAACTTGCTTTTCAGGGAATCCTTGTAGTCTAAGCCTCCATTATGATAGATCACTCCAATCCATTCCAGAGCTTTTCCTGCAGGCTGACGAATCCAGGCTGTATGTTCGCTAGTAACTGAATAGGAGACTTTACAGTCGATAGTTAGAGTGGCATCAGGACGGACAGTCAGAGACGCAGACTGAGTGAGTTCATATGAATGAACACCTGTATCAAATGAAATAATAGCAGTTAGTAAAATAGCATGAAGTTTAAAGACGGTTAACAAGCTTTTTAGCAGAAAAGTAGACTAAACTTACAGGATATTACTGCCAGAAGCGACACTAAAGATGAAGAGATCATGGTGTGTTTGAATGATCTGAAGCGATTCTTTCCTCCCTCTAGTGATCAGATGAATGTATAAACTGACTCATGCCTGCTGTTTAAATATGCAACTGATGATTTACATAAACATACAGAGCTACTGATCAACTCTACATGCTAAAAAACATTTATGATACGGTTCATTTATTGCTTTCATTACAGAATTTTATGACATCAAGCTTTGTCAAGATTTTTTCTCTTCTGGACATTTTATATAATTTTCTTCTCCATCTACTTTAATTCTTTTTCAGGCATTGATATAACTAATATTGGAATATTGGAAAGCAACAATAGCAGTAGGTCAGTAAAGGGGACAGCGGGGCACAACCTAACACTTTTTAACTTTCTCAGTTTGTGTAAATCCACTTGGGGTTCAAAGTATTAATTTTTTTCCCCACATTAATTTCACACGTCTAGTATTATTATGTGGTTTTGTTTCATTAATACAGTGTATACTTTTTTCTTGATTTACCCCGAAAGAATGGAAGAGAAATGTGACAACATGCCCCATATGTGGGGTACATTGTAACATGTGAATGACCATATGACAGCTTAAAATGTTATCTGATATAATCAAAAAAATATACAAGACAAACTAAAATATTTTGTCAATAAAATACAATTATCAACCTTTTCATATAAAATAATGGCATTTTTTAAATAATTTCAAAATCGAATTTTTGCGTTTGACAACAAACCCATCACAAAACACTTCAACACAGTTCAAAACATAATAATAATTAATAATTTCATTGATTCTCAGTCATTATTCACCTTTTTCTCATGGTTTCTCAATAGAATTAATAAAATTATAGAATATAATAGCATATTTCTAATAGGGGCTTATTGTAACGCAGTGTGACATAATGCCCCACCTGCACAACTGGATTTAAACCCGGCTAGTGTCTTCTGCTGGTTAGATCGGCATTAAAGAACTATCTCAACTGTTAAATAACAGATTTAAGATTAAAATAATATCAGATTTGTCTAATTTTAAATAAACACAAAAAAACAGATGAAAATTGTATAAATAAATGTTCAGTGATATCTTCCAAAGATTTTTTTTTAATTTTGGCGCAATTTTCTCTATATAGTGTAGTTTTAAACCTTGTGTGTTACAACTAGCCCCGCGTTAGGTTGTGCCCTGCTCACCCCTACGGTTCTGTTGGTCCCGCATCAGAGAGTCTAAAGGCCTCGCTTTTGCCTGTAATAATGAAGCAGACTTGTGAACTCAGAAAATCTTACTCAGAAAAAAAAATCACTTGAGTTAGGATACAATTCATATGCATTTTTATATTCCTATGTTAGAGGATTTTTTTTACTTTACATTCAAGATGTTTTAGAACAGAACTGCTTGTAGTTTTAACTGTATTCACTCTCATGCACAAGATGCTGATATTCATTACTATATTCTGCCCTTGTAAAGTCACTTTCACTTGTAGACTCCTGGAAGAGTGTCTGGTTACCTCAAACGTACTTTTGAGTTTGTCACTGTAAAATGTGTAGCCACTACCACAAATCTATATATCAAAAAATATGTGTTGTGGTAAAAGAGTCAGATATGCCTTTGCGCTGTGTAATATTAGAGTGTAGTGTATTTCACTGTAAATTTAACCGTAATATAATAGGCTATATTTGTTACACTATAATGTTCAGTTAGTTTTCATTTTCATGGACTTTCAGTTTGTTTTCATTCATCACATGTGTTCCTTTGTTTGATTTTCCCGCCACTCATCAGTAACCATGGACATTCATTCATCACAGCTGTTCGTCATTTAGTTCCTCACCACCATGTATTTAGTTCCTCTCTGTTCACTCTGTTTTGATCGGTCGATGTTCGTGTATTTTGCTAGTGTTTTGCTACCCTCTGTTATGCCTGTCTACCTTTTTGTTTTAATAAACCACGTTTGTATTTGTATCCAGTCTTCAGTCTATCTTTTTCTTCTTCTTGTGATTAATGCTGTGACTGTATTAGTGATGATGGTATATTTTCTCATTGGGCTGTATTTTGTAGATTTTTTATTCTCTGCTGCCACCTGTTGAACTCTACTAACAAGAGATGAAACACTCAAAGTGTTTTTTGTTCAGCCGTGCAAGAACTTTGTGTCACTGTGTTTGTTTTGCACAGTAATATGTGGCTGAGTCTTCTGCTGTCAGGCCAGACAGTTTCAGATATACCATATTCTTTGAATTATCTCTAGTGATTTCAGTTCGTCTATTAAAGGATTCTGCGTAGTCATGGCCGCTGCCATCACTATAAACACGTCCAATCCAAACAAGTGGTTTTCCAGCTTGTTGTCTGATCCAGTGCATGTCACAACAGCCAAAGCTGAACCCAGATCCTCTACAGGACAGAGTCAGAGTTTCTCCAGGCTTTTTCTGAACTGTGCTTTCAATGGACTCCATATTTTGACATTTTATACCTAAAAGGAAAATTGAAAAGACTGATTTCATTTGAAATATGTATTAGAACTGATAATAGAAATGTGTCTCATGAGAAAACTCACGGTATACGCTGAATGAGAGCAGCAGCAAGCAGAGTACATTCTTCATCTTGAAAGTGGTGATGTGACGCTCCAGATCCAATCAGAAGCACATAAATACTAAACAAACATACAGGATTTAATTTGCATTGGGAGGGTCACAAGATACAATCATGACTGAAGGGACAAACTATTTAAGAACAGTATGACGTGAATGTGAATATGCACCTTTCTGTTCACTGTTATATCGCCACCTTGGAATTATAAGGTTTTATCTGCATTCGGTGCGGTTTTGAGATATTGAGCTTCAAAATTTTTGCATTCCATATAGCAAAAATGATATGACCCTAAATGTATTCTAAATGTACAATATCAGAATCCTCTCAAATTTGTAAATGGGGATTTTTGGAACAGGTCAAATTGCAGAACCTTCTAATTCTAAAAAAATCACTTTCTGCTTGGAATTATACGGTTCTATCTTGCAAAACATTAATTGAAGCAATAATTTTCAAGAAACACAAACAGTTTATTATTTGTTTTAAAACAAAATTAGTGTTGTAACAATGTGTCAACATTCAACTGAACAACATTCAGTTCAGTTCAATGCTTTCTTGACATTTATTTCATATTTTAGAACAAATAATTATTTTCTTGTTCAAGTTAAGCATAAAAGTGCGTAATATTTTGTCCAGTACAGATGTTAATTTTAGGTAGGAATATGGTGGGTAATTATTATAACACATTATTGCAGGAACCGTTAGTTTAAGTTTCTTTTGGTTTAGACAGAAAGCAGCTACTGTAATACATCTGACCAGGACTTTATTGGTAAAATGTCTTTCTCTCTACTAGAGATCAGTATGGATTGAAAAGTTTGTAGACAAGCTTTGATGTTGGCTTGAGAAAGCCTAGCTAGAAAGTTTGAAGTATGGTAGTTTTAACAGTTTTAAGAGTGAAGGTTTTAAGATTGAAATAGTTTTAAGTTAAATTATGATTTGAAGTGAATGCAGCTTTATTACTCCTACTGATCCACAAAGCAGATACTCCTCTTTTGTACAGAGAGCAAGTAGTGAATTTGCATACAGCTCTTCGGATGTCCAAGATATTGCGGTTGGTCATTCATCTGGTAGATAATAATTGCTTTCCACAAAAGATGACAAGATCTGTGACCACATAAACAGATGAAGAAAACTGGAAAGATGCAACATTTAAGACATTTTTAAAAGTCTATGACTGTTTGTTTGTATGTTTGTTTTAAAGTTTTGTTAAGATCTAAACTTGTCTGTCAGGTGTCTGATGAAAGCATTGGTAAAATGCAATATTTTAAAAAAAAAATATTCTTCAAAGATTATTTTTAGCTACAGCCTGTAGCCTACAGGAGAATTATTTTACCAATACTTTCATCAAAACTTTCAGTCTTGAAGTTTCATAAAATAATGTTTGGATGATGTATGAAGTACATTATATATTCTTACATTACTTAAAGGGATAGTTCACCCAAAAAATTAAAATTAGCCCATGATTTACTCCCCCTCAAGTCATCCTAGTTGTATATGACTTTCTTCTTTCAGACGAATACAATCTGAGTTATATTAAAAAATGTCCTGGCTCTTCCAAGCTTTATAATGGCAGTGAATGGGAAGTTCTGTTTTGAAGTCAATAAAAGTGCATCTATCCATTATAAAAGTATCCATACGGCTCTGGGGGGTTAATAAAGGCCTTCTGAAGCGAAGCCATGCGTTTGTGTGAGAAAAATATCCGTATTTAAAATTTTATAAACTAAATTATCTAGCTTCCGGCGGACAGCCGTACGCATCGATTTACGGCGAAAGAGTAACCCCTGACCTGACGTATGCATATTGACGAACGCAGAAGCGCAGAGGATAGAGCAAAACAAAACACCAGTCATGAATTAGAAGTCTAAAACGAGAATTTTTAAAGAGAAATGCCGGAGGATTTCGATATAAGAGAAGAGGGGCTTGAGTTTGTTGCCCAGGCCTATTTGTTTGAACCGCGAGAGGCGTCAAAATTTGTGATACTCCTATACATCGCATCTGGGGTTATTCTTCTGCAGTAGTGGGAAGTTCGGATCATTTTACGGACTCCGATCTTTGAATCTTGTTCAGCAAAATGAACAAATCTTTTATCAAGTCAGAATTCGTTCATTTTAGCAGAATATAATTAAAATGTCACATGTTAAATTCCCCAACACATCTTGTACTTATGCAAACGTTGATCACATTTGGAATAAAAAATAAATTATAAGCTAATGCAGCCAAGTCCAAACTTTAAGAAAGAAATGATTAATTAATTGCTTAGCTGTCTTCAGGCTATGCAGTCTGTTAGTTCACCTCACCTCCGAATCCGAGTAGTTCTTTCTTTTGTTACTTCACATTTATCACGTCTGTCCCTGGAAAGATTAGTTCACCTCTTGTGTCTTCGGATTCGAGTCGTTAGTTCCGTCATCAGTGTCTGATCTGGGCCGTGACAGCCCCATATGCAATGCATGTAGTCCCGAAAACAGAACTGATTAGTTCACCTCTCGAGTCTTCGGCTTCGAGTCATTCGTTTACCAACTCACAGCCCCATAGGCTGAATGCAGAAACAGAAAAGATCCTGTACAGAACCGATGGCATGTTGCGCATGCGCGGTCAACACAAAATGAATGAATCGCAATCTGAGACTACTCGTTGTTCCCGAGTCATTTTAAAGATTCGTTCCAAATGAACGACACATCACTATTCTATCGTCGTAAATCGACGTGTACGGCTGTCCGCCGGAAGCTAGATATTTTAGTTTATAAAGTTTTAAATACGGATATTTTTCTCACACAAACGCATGGCTTCGCTTCAGAAGGCCTTTATTAACCCCCCGGAGCCGTATGGATTACTTTTATGATGGACAGATGCACTTTTATGGTCTTCAATACAGAACTACCCAATCACTGCCATTATAAAGCTTGGAAGAGCCAGGACATTTTTTAATATAACTCAGATTGTATTCGTCTGAAAGAAGAAAGTCATATACACCTAGGATGACTTGAGGGTGAGTAAATCATAGGCTAATTTTCATTTTTGGGTGAACTATCCCTTTAATACATTAAATCAGCATTCATAGAGTAGCTTAACCACAAAATATGTTCTTGTGTTTGTGTTTGTAAAATAAATAAATAGGTGTGTTTTTAATTTGTTTCTGGATTTTTTTATTTACTTTGGTCTGTATTTATTTATTTATTTCGTAAAATATCTGTAAATTATCAGCTTTGATCAATGCAATATGTGTGGATTTTACAAAAAAAAAAAAAATCTATACATAAAAAGAAAGCAAAGAAAACTAAAGTTTAGTGAGTGATGCTCAAAAGAGCACCACCTCTTGGAAATACAACAGTATCTGGATCATAAGTGAAGTCAACAGGAAAGGAAGTGGTTTTTGTATTTCTTTGACCCTGAACTCATTCACAGTGACTCTCTAGCACAGTAATACACAGCAGTGTCTTCAGTCTTGAGGCTGTTCATCTGTAGGTACAGTTTACTGCTGGAGTCATCTCTGGACACTGTGAACCTTCCCTGGACTGACTGGGAATAGGAGATAGGAGAACTGGATGTGCCTATAGTTGCAACCCATTCCAGTCCTTTACCGTGACCCTGTCTCACCACAGCTGCCCAGTAGCTGCTGAATGAATATCCAGAGGCGGTACAGACCAGCCGAAAAGATTCACCGGGCCTTTTTACCTCAGCCTGAGACTGAGTGAAGGTCTGACAATGAATATCTGTGGAAGAGAGAGAGAGAAAAAAAACTGAAAAGTCAGAAAGATTCAAAAATTATTTATACATATATTATTGTTATTATTTAGAAATTAACAAACCATATAAAAATAGCAATATCAGGATCGAACTGATTATTGTTGTCATTGCTGATTGATTCTCCTCTACAGGAAGCACATACAGTCAGTGAACACAGACACACTGAAATATACATCACAGTTTTGCATGAACTCCTCCTCCAGTCTGTCATTGCTTGTTTGCACCTATGTGTATGAAACAGAAATTTGTAAAAACAAATAAATAATAAATAATTAAGATCATAATGCATAATGAAAGAGCATAATGGTACTAGATAAAGTAACCAAAAACAGATTTGTTGCATAAATGTTTCAGAACATGTTTCATAAATGTTAAAATGGTTGTCTATTTGATATTTTTAAAGCATTTTTGGATGGGAGAAAAGTGTGGATGGATGAATAGATGGACGGATGGATGGACGGATGGATGATAGTATGTATATCTGATAAATGTGTTTTTGCTGAGTCTTGTTCAGTCAGTGTGTCTCTTGCACAGTAATACACAGTTGCGTCTTCAGTCTTAAAATTCTTTCCCTGTAGAAACACTATGTTTTTGGACATGTCCTCATCACTGCCAAGATATCCCAGCCATTCCAGTGCTTTTCCAGTGGTTTGACGTATCCAGTTAATACAATAGCTTGATTCTGAAATCCTGCAGGAGATGGAAAATGATTCTTGAGGTTTCACAACTAAAGATGGAGGTTGAGTGAGCTCAACACAGTAAACACCACCTGAAAACAACAATGGAAGAATGTGTTGTTATTAATTATGACTCAAAACTTCAGTTGACAGTTATGAAGCTTATTTCATTCCTTTAGTTTAAATAAACCATCAGTGAAGCTCACAGGATGCAGCTGCTGCCAACAGGAGTAGAGCTGAGGAGAGGATCATGATTTGAAGTGAATGCAGCTTTATTACTCCTACTGATCCACAAAGCAGATACTCCTCTTTTGTATAGAGAGCAAGTAGTGAATTTGCATACAGCTCTTCGGATGTCCAAGATATTGCGGTTGGTCATTCATTTGGTAGATAATAATTGCTTTCTACAAAAGATGACAAGATCTGTGACCACATAAATAGATGAAGAAAACTGGAAAGATGCAACATTTAAGAACGTCTAAGACTGTTTGTTTGTTTTAAAGTTTTGTTAAGGTCTAAACTTGTCTGTCAGGTGTCTGATGAAAGTATTGGTAAAATAAATCTAGTTAAAAATATTCTTCAAAGTTTGTTTTTAGCTACATTCTGTAGCCTACAGGATAATTATTTTACCAATACTTTCATCACAGTCCTGAAGTTTCATAAAGTAATGTTTGAATAATGTATGAAGTACATTATATATTCTTACATTACTTCATACATTAAATCAACAGTCATAGAGTAGCTTAACCACAAAATATGTTCTTGTGTTTGTAAAATAAATAACTAAATAAATAAAAATCTAGAAAAAAATAAAAAACAGTTATTTATTTTTTTACTTTGGTCTGTATTTATTTATTATTATTTTAAATATCTGTAAATTATCAGCTTTGATCAATGCAATAGGTGTGGATTTTACAAAAAAATCTATACATAAAAAGAAAGCAAAGAAAACAAAAGTTGATTGAGTGATGCTCAAAACAGTCAAATAAGACTGTGTGACAAGAGCGCCACCTCTTGGAAATACAACAGTATCTGGATCATAAGTGAAGTCAACAGGAAAGGAAGTGGTTTTTGTATTGCTTTGACCCTGAACTCATTCACAGTGACTCTCTAGCACAGTAATACACAGCAGTGTCTTCAGTCTTGAGGCTGTTCATCTGTAGGTACAGTTTACTGCTGGAGTCATCTCTGGACACTGTGAACCTTCCCTGGACTGACTGGGAATAGGAGATAGGAGAACTGGATGTGCCGATATATGCAACCCATTCCAGTCCTTTACCGTGACCCTGTCTCACCACAGCAACATAGTAGCTGCTGAATGTAAATCCAGAGGCGGTACAGACCAGCCGAAAAGATTCACCGGGCCTTTTTACCTCAGCCTGAGACTGAGTGAAGGTCTGACAATGGATTTCTGTGGAAGAGAGAGAGAGAAAAATCTGAAAAGTCAGAAAAACGTAAACTTTCTAAATTTGTATATGCATTCATAAATGATTATTTAGGAATGAATTACAGACCATGTAAAAATAGGAATAACAGGAGTGAACTGATTATTGTTGTCATTGCTGATTGATTCTTCGTATACAGAAACCACATAGAGTCAGTGAACACAGACACACTACAATGCAACTTATGGGAAATATACGTCACACTTTTGCATGAGCTCCTCCCCCAGTCTGTCATTGCTTGTTATCTTTGTGTATGAAAAACAGACATTTGTAAAAATATAAGATACAAAAAAAGTAACTGTGGAACGATGAAAATTATAACGGGCCTGATAAATGCAAAATAAAAAACATCTTTGACATGTTGCCTAAATGTATTTTTATATTTTAAAGCATTATAAGATGGATGGATGTGTTCAGGTTTTTGTACAGAGCTGAGTCTTGTTCAGTCAGTGTGTCTCTTGCACAGTAATACACAGCTGTGTCTTCAGTCTGAAAATTCTTTCCCTGTAGAAACACTGTGTTTTTGGACGTGTCCTGGGTGAAACCAATTTTGGTTTTTATGGAGTCTTTAATATGTGATGTGATCTACGAAAACCCATCACATGGTGAAATTTTACCTCTTACAGCTTTCATGGCTTGTCTGAAACAAAAGTTATGGTTATCTGAAGTCGGCTGATTGCTATGATTTTTAGGAACAGAATTCTGAGAAAAACAGGTTTAAATAACCGTCACCCCCTTTTTTTTCCGCATAAACATGAAAATGCACTATCCAAACTTAAATCGCTATAATTCAAGATATATACCAAAGCTTAGTCTTGTTTTAAAGAAGACACTTGTCAGATTATTGTAGAAGTGAAATAAATTATTAAAGTAAAATAGAAAAACTGTTATAAAAGTTTAAGTTTATGAAAATGTAAAATGTAAAAATATAATATATTTAAAAATAATATTTTATAATAATATGTATTTTACAAAACATGTTTTACTCTAAAACTACAAGAAAATCAAAGCCAGAAATATGAACAAGTTGTAAGGTTGATATCTCAATGTTAGGTTGATATATCAAAAAACTTGCTTTCAGTAAGATTTTGTTTGGGCGCAGTACCAAACTTTTTCACTAGATGCCATCCATGCTCCATTACTGACCATATGGCCACCCCAATTTCCATATGGTTTGAGTGATCTGAACCATATATTTCCATAATTTTCATACATTTCATGAAGTAGATATCCTATTCAGAAGTAGTATAGGCAGTTTGGCAGTATTTGATTTGAATTCAACCTCTAATAAATATTAAAAAAAAAAAAAAAAAAAAAAAAAAAAAAAAACGTGCATTATAGCTCACTGCTGCATCACAAATGGCAAATCTATAATTTGTTCCTTTATATTTAAAACATTTCCAGAACTTATCATCTGGAAAAATGGACTGGATGTTATATTTTGAACTCTTGGCATGAAAACAAATTGGTTGTCTACCCATCTTTAATTTTTTTCTGTGTTCATCGCTATTTCAAAATAAAGGTCTGAACTGAATATGAAAATGTGATCACTACACAATGGGACTTGCTAACGTTACCCTGAAGAGGACAGCAATTTAGTAAGTAGTGAAATGCTTACTTAAATTTCCCATTGTTTATGGGCAATCTGAATTTAATCACCCATTGTATGTTTAGATCGCACAGCTAGTGTACAAGAATAGCAAGCACAGCGCACCTTGCAGCATAGCTCCTCTTTAGTAACTTCTCCATCATCCGATCCTTCATCTCTGGATGTGAAATAATCCATTATATTATCGTTTAGGGCACTGACATCACCAGAATTAAGCAGATTGAGGCGAGCGAGATCATTTAAGCGAGCAGCTACTTCAGACTGTGTTGTTCTCTTGTGCTCTGCCATCTCACGATACGATAACATTAAAAAAAAAAACTTTGCGTGCCGTAGTTTACATAGGACTGGCGGGAAATGTGCTTTGATACACCTTTATTCTACATGTAATGGGGTTTACTTTGATGGGCGAACTGTCTTTGTAGTGTTAAGAGAGCGAAAACTATGGCCTATATATTATAATTTTTTTGCACCTCTTCTGGGCGTGTTCTTAAACGTTAGAGAAAGACAGTCTTTTCAGCTTGCCGCTATAAATCGCTATTTTACTGCACTAAACAAGTGAATTTTGCCAAGATATTTTTAGAGATGATAGACAAGATGTTATACAATAATAATTTAATGAAAACCCAATTTTGACAAAAAATTGCATTCAACCTATTCTTCGACCTTCCTGAAAACGTTTTAGCGCGACATCCGACTGGTTTTCCCAGATCGCATCACATATTATTGCTACCACCACTGCAACGATATCCCAGCCATTCCAGTGCTTTTCCAGTGGTTTTACGTATCCGGTGAATGCAATAGCTTGATTCTGAAATCCTGCAGGAGATGGAAAATGATTGAGATTTCACAACCATAGATGGAGGTTGAGTGAGCTCAACACAGTAAACACCACCTGAAAACAACAATAGAAGAATGTGTTGTTATTAATTACCCAGCTAGAAATTTTACATTCCTAGAACATTCTCAGAACGACTAGTAACGTTCCCAGAAAGCTCCGGGATGGTCACAATGTGGAGTTCTTTTAAGGGTTGGGGGATGTTATTTGGCGGACCTTCAGGGAACATTCAGGATGTTCTGGGAATGTTTAGGGGACCATTACTATAGGACGTTCCCTCTACATTACATTCCCATAATGTTTGCAGGAACTTTAGGGGACCAACCTAGAATGTTATTTTTTGGTTTTATTTAGGTCCTTCCATCACATTTACTGAATGTTTTCGGAATATGTTTGTGTGAATCTATGTACACTGGGGTGTTTTGCAAATGAGGCTCAGTAAAACACAGGATTTGCACAAAAGTTGCTTCTCAAAGATGGATCAATACCAACTCTTCCAGATCCAACTTCATATCCAGAACATGTAAGTACCTCACTTTATAATGTGTGTTTCTGCAAATTGCTTTTCTGAATAAATTATCTGCCTTAATTATCAAACATGTAACATGTAGTTAAGACATTGTTTCATGCATGAATCCTTATGACACCTGTCGGATAGCTCTTCATTGGTTCATAGTTCATATCTTCACTAATCATGAGTTCCCATTCAGTCGGTCACTTCTGAAGCCACGTTGGAGACCGACGAATAGGAATCTCGCTCGCGAGAGCCAATCTACTTCGAGTGTAACTAAACGAGCCAATGCACATTGGCATGCAATGATTGCACCAGGTGCTCATGCCACGCAGCGCGGGTATAAATGAGACACAGGTGCTTGCATCAAATTAGCTTTTTGCTTCGGAGCCGAGTGGTAAATGGTTCGTCCAGATATCACTCTCTTCTACACAGTGGAACTGACTGAAGCCTGCCTTTTTGAAGTGATCTCTTCAGTCGGTGTTGGTGTGACAGCGCTGCAGTGGGTCGTGTGGTTCTTTGATCATCTCTCTTTTTTGTTTGATAGAGCAAACACAGGTTTGGTGCGCTAGGTGGAGAGCGCTGAAAAACCGTTCTTATGGCTGGTAAGAGAGCGCCTTTGTGAGAGAGAGCGCGCACGTCAGGCTGCACTATTCCCTGACTGTGTCGCCGCGACCCTTCCCCCTGCGTGCTTCAGCACCAAGGAGAGCGTCCTTCTAAAAGAGCTTACACAGATAGAGCTTGCGTCTTTTTCAAGATGACATTCTATCTGTGTGTTTCTGGATGCGGTGGTTACCTGTCACCGAGGGATGGTCACCAGGGATTCTCACTGCGGGAACATGACCATCTCGGAGTTGCGGTCGAGACTCCATCCTTGCGAGATGGAGTCCCCGTGCCTCTGCCTCGATCTAACCCTCCACAGAGGGATACTTCAGGCAGTAGCACGGGTGATTTGAGGGTTACGGTGAGCACGCTTCCCCCAGGGACCCAACCCCCGGGGAACCCTCACCCCTCCCGCACTTCGCAGCCAGTAGAGCTGCCGTCGGAACGCGGTGGGCCACCCACGAGGTGTGTACCATCCGTATCCTTCGGGGCTCCTCTCGATGCAGCGATGGACATCTGATCATCGGAGGGAGGGTCAGAATTTTCGGGAGATTTTCGTGTCGGCGCAGGGGGCTCCTTCGGGAAGATCCGCTGTGCCCAATACGGATCCAGAAATGATTGCCATGCTTTCCCGGGCCGTTGAGAGAGTCAGGCTCGCGTGGAACCCTCCACCGTGTCCCGAACCCTCGAGGCTGGACGATTGGTTTCTCAGGGTGGCCCGTGCTGGTTCTCAGCGCCCCACCCCGGTTCCTTTCTTTCCGGAGGTGCACGAGGAGCTCACCAAGTCGTGGACGGCACCTTTTACTGCCCGAAACCGGCCTGGTGGATCCTCCTCCCTCACCACCCTCGATGGCGGACCTGCAAAGGGTTACATGCAACTGTGCCCTAACTCCACATCCCGGGCCTGTAGGTACTCGTCCAATCTGATCGGAAAGGCCTACCAGGCTTGTGGAGATGCTGGGTCCGCCTTACACGCCATGGCGTTGTTGCAGGTCCATCAGGCCCAGGCACTGAAGACCTTGCACGAGGGTGGTCACGATCCCGCAGTTCTGCACGAACTGAGAACCGCAACGGACCTTGCGCTTCGTGCGACGAAGGTTACGGCGCGGGCAGTGGGTTGTGTGATGTCCACGATGGTGGTCCAGGAACGCCATCTCTGGCTGTGTCCGGCTGACATGAGGGAAACCGACAAGATCAGATTCCTTAATTCCCCCATGTCCCAGACCGGCCTCTTTGGCGACGCGGTCCAGAACTTCGCCCAGCAGTTCTCGGCCGCACAGAAGCAGACTGAGGCGATCAGTCACATCCTGCCACGGCGGTCAGCTGCTGTCTCCACCCCGCCGCCGGCAGCGCCTCAGCCTGCTCGTCGCCGAGGGCAGCCGCCTGCAGCAGCAGCCTCCACCCAAGCGACGACGAGGAGCCGGGCGCAAGCAGGCCACCCCGCCCGTCCAGGCCCCCGCCAAGAGGGGTGGCAAGGCCAAGGGCAAGCGACCCTGAGTCCGACCCAGAGATGGGGAGGACTGCTCTTCAGGAGACGGTGATCACACTGCTCCATCCCCCGGAGGAGGGCCAGGCGGAAAATCTTTGGTTCCGTTTTCTTTGTGTTCCGCCCAAATTTTCAATAAAAGAGCAGTTTCCTCTATCTCCGGGTCCTCAGGGGGCTCGGAGAGCTGTGGCCGGTCAAACGGCGGACCACACTCATCCTCCCCCTTCGCCAGCGGGCAGCAGTGGACGGCTCGAGGACGCAACCAAGCCTCCTCACGTACCCCCTGCCCACTTGTGGAATCAGGTAAGTGTTGCACAGCACACTCTCACCTCGTTGCGGGCCACCTCCACAAGACAGCCACCCCAGCCCGGTACCTGCATTCCACCTCGCTGCCCCACGGTGGGTACGCCGGTCGTTCCTTTGGTCCCGCTTGTACGGTCTCTGCGAGCCTGGCTAGCGCTCCCCAGTCTGTCTCGCTGGCTCATTCGAACCATCAGGCTCGGCTATGCGATTCAGTTCGCCCCGCGTCCCCCCAGGTTCATGGGCGTCCGCTTCACTTCAGTGAATGCTGCAGATGCCCATGTCCTACGTGCGGAGATCGCCGTCCTACTGGCGAAGGACGCGATAGAGCCGGTCCCTCCAGCCGATATGAAGACAGGCTTCTACAGCCCGTACTTCATTGTACCCAAGAAAACCGGTGGGTTATGGCCAATCTTGGACCTGCGAGTTCTGAATTGGAGCCTTCACAAGCTACCGTTCAAGATGCTCACGCAGAAATGCATTTTCGAGTGCATCCGTCCCCGAGATTGGTTTGCAGCGATCGACCTGAAGGACATGTACTTTCATGTCTTGATTCTCCCTCGACACAGGCCATTTCTGCGCTTTGCGTTCGAGGGTCGAGCATATCAGTACAAAGTCCTGCTCTTCGGGCTGTCCCTGTCCCCCCGTGTCTTTACGAAGGTCACGGAGGGGGCCCTTGTGCCCATGAGAGAACAGGGCGTTCGCATCCTCAACTATCTCGACGACTGGCTCATTCTAGCACAGTCCAGGGATCAGTTGTGCGAACACAGGGACCTGGTGCTCAGACATCTCAGCCAGCTGGGTCTTCGGGTCAACTGGGAAAAGAGCAAACTTGCCCCCGTGCAGAGGATCTCTTTTCACGGTATGGAGTTGGATTCGGTCAAACGGACAGCGCACCTCACAGAGGAGGGCATCCAGTTGATGCTGAACTGCCTGAACACGTTTCAAGGCAGGATGGCGGTCCCACTGAAACAATTTCAGAGGCTCCTGGGGCATATGGCGGCCGCGGCGGCAGTAACACCGCTCGGCCTGCTTCATATGAGACCGCTTCAGCATTGGCTTCACGGCCGGGTCCCGAGATGGGCATGGCAACGCGGCACTCACCGGGTGAGTATCACACCGGCCTGCCGCCAAACCTTCAGCCCGTGGTCAGACCCCTTGTTCCTTTGGCCCGGGGTGCCCTTGGAACAGGTGTCCAGGCATGCTGTGGTTTTCACGGATGCCTCTGCCATGGGCTGGTGGGCCACGCACAACAGGCATGCAGTGTCAGGGATTTGGACGGGCCCGCACCTGCATTGGCACATCAACTGCCTCGAGTTGCTAGCAGTACATCTTGCACTGAGCAGCCTCAAAAGGCTGTTACGGGGCAAAGATGTATTGGTCCGTACGGACAACACTGCAACCATTGCGTACATCAACCGACAAGGTGGTCTGCGCTCCCGTCACATGTCGCAACTCGCCCGCCATCTCCTCCTCTGGAGTCAGAAGTGTCTGAGGTCGCTTCGGGCCATTCATGTCCCTGGTGTGCGCAACCTACGTGGCCGACGAGCTGTCACGAGCTGCGCTCCCGGGAGAATGGCGACTCCACCCCCAGGTGGTCCAGCTGATCTGGAGACAGTTCGGGGTGGCACAGGTCGACCTGTTTGCTTCCCCAGAAACGTCCCACTGCCAGTGGTTTTATTCGCTGACCGAGGGCACACTCGGCACGGATGCACTCGCGCACAGCTGGCCCCGGGGCCTGCGCAAATATGCGTTTCCCCCAGTGAGCCTACTTGCACAGACACTGTGCAAGGTCATGGAGGACAGGAGCAGGTCCTGTTGGTGGCGCCGTACTGGCCCAACCGGACTTGGTTCCCGGAGCTTATGCTCCTCGCGACAGCCCCTCCCTGGCCCATTCCTCTGAGGAAGGACCTTCTGACTCAGAGACCGGGCACCCGCATCCAGACCTCTGGAAACTTCATGTCTGGTCCCTGGACGGGACGCGGAGGTTCTAGGTGACTTACCCCAAGAGGTAGTTAACACCATCACTTCGGCACGAGCACCGTCTACGAGACCGGCTTATGCCTCGAAGGGGAACTGTTCGTCGAGTGGTGTTCTTCTCGCCGATAAGACCCCCGAAGATGTTCGATCGCGTCTGTGCTTTCCTTCCTGCAACGGGTTGGAGCGTAGGCTGTCGCCCTCCACCCTCAAAGTCCATGTTGCTGCAATATCTGCTTATCACGATCACGTAGAAGGTAAGTCGGTTGGGAAGCACGACCTGGTCGTCAGGTTCCTCAGGGGGGCGAGACGGTTAAATCCTCCTTGACCTCCCTCTGTACCCTCTTGGGATCTTGCTCTGGTGCTCCGAGCACTTCAGAATGCCCCATTTGAGCCTTTGCAGTCGGCAGAGCTAAAGATTCTGTCTATGAAGACTTTGCTGTTGGCTGCACTGGCCTCCATCAAGAGGGTAGGGGACCTGCAGGCATTTTCGGTCGACGAATCGTGCCTAGAGTTCGGGCCGGGTGACACCCACGTGGTACTGAGACCCCGGCCTGGCTATGTGCCCAAGGTTCCTACCACTCCCTTCAGGGACCAGGTGGTGAACCTGCAAGCGCTGCCCTTGGAGGAGGCAGACCCAGCCCTAGCTTTGCTCTGTCCCATCCGCACTCTGCGGATCTACGTGGATAGAACGCAAAGCTTCATGACCTCAGATCAGCTCTTTGTCTGTCACGGAGGCCAGCAGAAAGGAAAGGCTGTCTCCAAGCAGAGGATGGCCCACTGGATAGTGGATGCCATCACCTTGGCTTACCAAGCACAAGGTGTGCCCTGTCCGCTCAGGGTACGAGCACACTCTACTAGAAGTGTTGCATCCTCCTGGGTGCTGGCACGTGGCGCCTCGCTGTCCGACATCTGTAGAGCTGCGGGCTGGGCGACACCCAACACGTTCGCTAGAAGCCTACATGTAGAGCCGGTTTCCTCCTGTGTTCTCACCTCAAATGGGTAGAAGCACTGAGAGGCCCTGGCTCTTGTCGGCTTGCTGCGCTACGGTGCTTATATTCTCCAGAAGCAAACTCTGTCGAGTCCTCCATCACCCTCGGTGCCGGACGTGGCGGAGCGTCTGGCATCAGGCCCTTTGCTGCTGAATCCTGGAGAACCGGTACTGGGCTGGGGTTATATGAGTGACCCTGCGGGGATCCCATATATTTTTCCAAGATTGCTCCTAATGGAAGCCTGTGTCTTTCCCTTGGGAGAGCCCCCCCCTTCAGTGGGGCTGGAGCCCCCTCTCGGTTGCGAGCTACGGCTCAGCATTGTACTCCACATAACTCCTTCGGGGGACGATGTGGGTTCCGCAGCGTTCCCTTCCACTAGGGCACGCTTTCCCAGTGTTATCCAGTAGTCACTGAGCGGGTCATGCGGAACAGCAGTGATGGACTTCTCTGTGTGAGCCCCGTCTCATCAGGTAAGAGAGCTCAGGAGGCTCACACAGGGCACTGGAAGGGGGCAGAGGCCATGGCGCTTTGGTAGGGATTCCTATTCGTCGGTCTCCGATGTGGCGTCGGAAGTGACCGACTGAATGGGAATGTCTCGGTTATGTTTGTAGCCCTCGTTCCCTGAAGGAGGGAATGGAGACGCCACGTCCCATCGCCATGTCCGCTGTACCCTGTTGGGGTGCCAGTTACCTACTCGGCTCCTCAGCAAAAGAAGCTAATTTGATGCAAGCACCTGTGTCTCATTTATACCCGCGCTGCGTGGCATGAGCACCTGGTGCAATCATTGCATGCCAATGTGCATTGGCTCGTTTAGTTACACTCGAAGTAGATAGGAATCTCGCTCGCGAGAGCCAATTCGTCGGTCTCCGACGTGGCGTCTCCGTTCCCTCCTTCAGGGAACGAGGGTTACATACGTAACCGAGACGTTCATGTTGAAGTAACTATAAAATTCAGGTTTTAGTACATGATTATTCATGCCCTGTTATTGAAAGTGTTACCAAGATCCGTATGCAATAGAAGAGAACACATGCACACACGCAACAGAAGGACGCAGCTGTTTCGTTTTTGTGAACAGAATGGAGCATCAAAACAAAAATGAAATTCCCTTATAAGATTCTGCCAGAGAAACTTCTCAGAGTCAGATAATGAGGGGTTTCACCTAAAGTCATCTACACTCACCTAAAGGATTATTAGGAACACCATACTAATACTGTGTTTGACCCCCTTTCGCCTTCAGAACTGCCTTAATTCTACGTGGCATTGATTCAACAAGGTGCTGAAAGCATCCTTTAGAAATGTTGGCCCATATTGATAGGATAGCATCTTGCAGTTGATGGAGATTTGTGGGATGCACATCCAGGGCACGAAGCTCCCGTTCCACCACATCCCAAAGATGCTCTATTGGGTTGAGATCTGGTGACTGTGGGGGCCATTTTAGTACAGTGAACTCATTGTCATGTTCAAGAAACCAATTTGAAATGATTCGAGCTTTGTGACATGGTGCATTATCCTGCTGGAAGTAGCCATCAGAGGATGGGTACATGGTGGTCATAAAGGGATGGACATGGTCAGAAACAATGCTCAGGTAGGCCGTGGCATTTAAACGATGCCCAATTGGCACTAAGGGGCCTAAAGTGTGCCAAGAAAACATCCCCCACACCATTACACCACCACCACCAGCCTGCACAGTGGTAACAAGGCATGATGGATCCATGTTCTCATTCTGTTTACGCCAAATTCTGACTCTACCATCTGAATGTCTCAACAGAAATCGAGACTCATCAGACCAGGCAACATTTTTCCAGTCTTCAGCTGTCCAATTTTGGTGAGCTCGTGCAAATTGTAGCCTCTTTTTCCTATTTGTAGTGGAGATGAGTGGTACCCGGTGGGGTCTTCTGCTGTTGTAGCCCATCCGCCTCAAGGTTGTGCGTGTTGTGGCTTCACAAATGCTTTGCTGCATACCTCGGTTGTAACGAGTGGTTATTTCAGTCAAAGTTGCTCTTCTATCAGCTTGAATCAGTCGGCCCATTCTCCTCTGACCTCTAGCATCAACAAGGCATTTTGGCCCACAGGACTGCCGCATACTGGATGTTTTTCCCTTTTCACACCATTCTTTGTAAACTCTAGAAATGGTTGTGCGTGAAAATCCCAGTAACTGAGCAGATTGTGAAATACTCAGACCGGCCCGTCTGGCACCAACAACCATGCCACGCTCAAAATTGCTTAAATCACCTTTCTTTCCCATTCTGACATTCAGTTTGGAGTTCAGGAGATTGTCTTGACCAGGACCACACCCCTAAATGCATTTAAGCAACTGCCATGTGATTGGTTGATTAGATAATTGCATTAATGAGAAATTGAACAGGTGTTCCTAATAATCCTTTAGGTGAGTGTGTGTATGTATGTATGTGTATATATATATATATAAAACATATACTGAAATAACTGATAAGCATAAGTAGGTAAGTAGCAGATCACTGAATATTGCTGAATAGCTGAATCCAATCTTAGTTGGAGGCATAGTCCAGTGTTGAAGTTCTTTCCATTACTTGGACATACACAGTAAAATAAGTCTCTTTGAATTGCTTTTGTTCAGTGTGGATGCAGAACAACAAAGAGAAGCAGAGTGAGAAAAAAATAATGTCTTGGTGTGGGAGAGGAATAGTAATACTAAATAAGAGGGCACCAACCCAACCTCTATGGGAACACCATCAACACCGCACCCCACCTGCACCCCAAGAAGCAATATTCAACAGAGGTGGCAACTCAAGTTCTGGGTAGGGTACCCATTTGACCAGTGGCTGCCCGGATTTCTGTTTCATTTTCCTACTGTACATTCTATGACTCTATTCACTTTTATGTGCCAAGTGTGTTGTGTGTTGAATGTGTGTGTGTGTGTGTGTGTGTGTGTGTGTGTGTATGTGTATATATATATATATATATATATATATATATAAAACAATGGATTTCATATTGTCTGCAGGTAGAACTGAAACTTATAGTACAAGTAATGCAGTTTTTGTAATGCCATCAACTTTTAGTATTTTGACAGTCAATATTTGTGTTATGATTGAAAATATGTTCATGTTGGATAGAAAACTAGTGCTAGAGTTTTGCCAATGATTCAATTTTGAATAGGGATTGCTGTTTTGATAGAGTTATATGTAGAAAAAGGTTTTTAGCATTTGGAAATGTAGTTTGTATTTAACAAAATATGATTTTGGGCAGAAAATTTACTATTTGGCTAATTGTGACGTAGGTGTGTTTTTAGACACTGCTTTTAGAAAAAGTAGGCTACTTTTAGTATTGGTAAACACTTGTTGTAAGTGTTGTAAATGTAAGTGTAAAATAAAGCATAGAACTGATAAAATAAATAATTGTTGCAGGTTTTAGATTTAAACATTTCTAAGAATTGTTAGTCATAAACATGAACGCAGTTTCACTTCAGCAGGTGTGAGGGGAAAAAGAGGAAGAAAGAGAGACCCTGAATACATAGACGCTCTCGAATAGATCTAATTCTGACATTGTGAAATTCCTTTGAGAGAACTTAGTCAAAGTAAACACTTGCCCACCACATTTGCATGTAAGCAAAGCTTATACATTAAAGCTGTACATTAAAATAATTGTAAAGTTTTATCGCAACATTCCAAATTCTCAGCAAATGTTTCAAGCGTCATAATTTTGGATGGACCACAAAATGTAATTCAAGTAAATCTTAAGTATTAATATTAATGTAGGCTACACATTAAGAGGATGTTTACAATTAAATTATTTTTTAATACATTATACAGAATTGTCATATGTTTAGCTCATCAAGCTTTATTGTTAGAAATTGCATCTAGGTTAAGTTTATTATTGTTTGGCTATATTATAAAAACATTTCCTTGAGTGCTCAGCAGTTTGCAGCTGCTCCGTCTGCTTTGATGATTCTCAATCCCCAGAGACAAAAATATTCAAATATAACAACCGAAAACCGAGAGGGAAACACAATCTCCACTGCATTAGTACCCTAAACTAAAGCTTTTAGGAATATGTCATTTGTGTGCAGTTTGAATCAGTCTTAATTTCAGAACTGAAAAACAGAAATTAATTTTAAAAAAGGTATTAAAGATCTTTTGGAGATATGACACTAAAGTCATAAATCTTTTTGTTTTAAATAATACTTAGATTGTATTGTCACACTGTATAAATGTCTGTTAGGGCAGTGTGAGCATGACAGTTTTTTCTCATAAAATTCTAAATCCAACGGCCAACTTGTTTGTCTGTGCGGTGTACAGACGCGACAATAGACCCTTTTCACATTTCTGGGTTTCTCAGAAGCGGAAGTCGTCATAGTTGGGTTAACTTTAAAGCGGTGAATGAGAGTATACATTAAATATATTTTTTGTGTCCCCATTTGCTCAAATAGCAAAAGAAAAACTCCACAATAGTGATTTCACAACTTTCAAAAAAACAATCAAATTAGCTTCCTTTCACCAGCAGATCTTGTTATATTGGAAGTTATTATACAACCACAACTTCACCCCACATAGAACTCCCATATGGAACAATAGATTTATTTTATCTAGATACAAGTCTCTAGGCATTCTTGAATGGCTTGAAAAATGTGTCTGGTCAGTTCTTCATTTAATGGATGAAGATGGAAGTCTGTTAACTTTTAGAGATTTTTGTACTAAATATAATTTACAGTGTGAACGTAAACAATTTGAGCGTTTTAAATGCCATTCCAAAAAGCTTTATGAATCTAGTACATAACACTTTTGTCAACATGTCAGATGGATCTTGTGAACTTCCATCCCTTCTCTTCAATGGTAATGACCTCAAGGCAATGCTTCTCAACAAACTTATTCACTCTTGTTTCAACTCTATATTATATCCTACACTTCTATATTATAACAGTATTTTGCAAGCTTATGATAAAAATTGCGAATACAGTACATCAGCTTTCCAGTGGCTCCTAAAGCCAAGGTAACTCATTTTAAAATATTTAATGGTATATATCCGTCAAGTGAATTTTTAAGACACCGGTTTATTTTTGAAAAAAATGCCTGTAGTTTCTGTCAAGTTGACAGTGAGACAACTGATCATCTTTTTTTTTCTTATGTTTTCAAATATTTTCTGGGAAAATATGGCTTATTGGTTGGAGAGAAAGATTCATTCGCTGCCCACTTTTGATAGGAAACATATTATGTTTGGAATGCTGTTAGATGATAAAATAAAATGAATTCTTCATTAATGTAATGTTGATTCTGGGAAAGTTTTTCATACATAAATGCAAATGTATGAAGACGAAACCGTACTTTTCTGTATTAAAAAAAGATTTTATTTGTAATTACTTTCCATCATTGAATTGTATGAAAATTAAAAAGGCCCAGAAACTTGTTAGAATAATAAGAGACCTTGATCTCTTAGAAGAGCAATGAAAAGACCCCTTCTTGTTTTTTTTTAATTTTTTTATTATTTTATTTGTATATTTAACTGAGTGCCTTGTTTAATACTTGTTTTATTTGTATTCATCAATGCCTTTGTAGATGTATATTTTCGTTCTGTTTTGTTCTTGGTGTTCAATAAAAAAAAAAAAAAAATGTAAAAAAAGAATCGATGCACCCTGGGTTTTGCGCAGCATTGTGGGACTTTTTAGGGAGCGAATGTTTCAGTGCACTGGAAGGATTCTGTGATTGAGACAGCACTTAAAATGGCCGAATCCCTGATCAGTGCCCTGAATACTGAACTAGGGAGCTGATTGAGACGCACCCAAAGAAACTCAAAACATGAACAGAACAGAGAAACAGATCAAAAACAAACTCAAAATGTGACAAGTATATTTTTCAAGAAAATGCTATTTCAGTGTGTGACTTTGTAATTAATTGTGAAAATTTTTTCAATGTACTATATTTATAAGTAATATTCTCACATTTTATGTTCTGAAAGACATATCACTGTAACATCTACTGAAATTGCAAGATAATGTGTCTTGTAACAAAATATTTAAAAAAAAATCTAGATAACTTGACAGCAGACATAAGACTTTATTGATGAGTGTGAAGACATACATATTTGCCAATATCTTCAAAATGTGTGCAGAGAGGCAAATTATGTAGATTCAACATCATTATAAGAAACCTGGGAGTCTTCAGAAGTTCCTTTAAAAAATCATCACTGCTTCATCTGGAAAAAAAAATAATAACAAACACACTTTAATTATGTAATAAAATCCAAAGTACAGCTGTTATATATGTATCTGTAACAGTATCTTATTTAAATGTCATGTGCTCTATTTATTGATATTTAGATGACCTTGAAGAGACTGAGTACGGCGCTGTATGTCAGGGAAAAGAGGAAGAGGAAGATGAATGAAGTGGCAGTGGACCAGAGACTTCTGAACTCATCCTCCTCCAGAACATCTTTATTACAGTTCAGAGCAAAGCCCTTCTCTGGCTCAGGTGGCTCGTCTGAAAAGAGAAAAAAACAACAGACAAATGGACATGAGAGATATATACAGTAAGCACATTGTGCAACACATATATGAGATCATAAATCATACATCCTGAATAAGGTCCAATGAGTCTTACTAGGGTTCAGTTCTAATTAGTGTTCACTCAATGACCACATGTACTGCATAAGTGTACTTGCATATATTAATTTGCACAAACAGCAGAGTACACAGAAGAGACAAACATATTACATTGCCCTGTCTATGTTACTCATTGTTAGTCCATTAGACCATACATTTTGAATAAGCATATTCTTACATTTAGAATATACGGTTATCAAGTGACTTTCAGTTTTCAGCTCAAACAGTATCTAATACTGACTCACTGATAATAGAATAAAATATCACACACCCTTACAATAAAACAATCTGTATGCTGAATGGATTGTAAAAGGCGATATTTACTGGTGACTTTGATGATCACCTTTAGAAATGAATAACTATGTGCAGAATCACAAAAATATTCTTGTTTCTCTAAAAACTGATAAAAAGGGACCAGAAAAAGCAGCACACAAAAGTTTCTGACTGCAAGAAACATGAGAGCTGATCTAAATCATGCAAACACAAAGATTTATTGCTTAAAATTGTAACAATATAAAGTCAAATCAAAACATAGAGCATGACACTGTTATATCAGAGGACATGAAAAGGCTAAAAGCCGTACAATAAGCACAGGACAAAACATACATGAGCAATTTTAAGAAAAGGATCACATTCACACAGGTCAGAATTAATTTCGCTCTTAAAAACTGTTTTTTTCCCACTATGATATTATGCTGACTATATATTAGTTCATATTTATTTGCATGCAATAAATTAAACATAGTTTTGAGTGTAATTTGGCTTTGATGTGACCCATGCAGTAAAGTGATACAGACATATACAGACAGAAATAGGCACAAAAACAACATCAAAGATACATATCTTGACAAGAAAGCAACAGGACAAAAGCACTGGAGAACGTTCAAGTGAACAACAAATGATCAGTGAGTATGACCATGACATGACACGACAGGACATTCTGGCTGTTTACTTTGGCTTGTTGACACTTCTAATGGAGCTTTTATATTGGTCATGTTGGCATGCATGACTGCACAGGTGATGGTGGTTTGGTGATCTTCATACTCTTTTCTTGGCATTGTCAGGATGCTGAGAACAGACGTGGAGTCCTCTCGAAGGATGGGAGCACTGGTTCTGCCCTCTCTGTAAGGCTCTTTGTCTCCGCTCACTTTCCACATCAAATAGACATCCCCAAGTTTAGGGCTGGTGACCTCACACACCAGAGAGACATCATCTGTGTTGTTATGATCAGGTCTGTAAATGACAACACTGGGTATCTGTCCATCTGAATTGGAGAAAATGATGAAGATTCATTAAAATATTCGAGAAGAAGAATCACACAATAATACATAACAATAGTGTATCAAGACAGTATACGTTTTTGGACAGCGAAAACAATTAAAATGGGCTTGCATTTTTTTGTCAGAAATATTTTTGTATTTCATTCTCATAAAATTATAATTGCATCTATAAATGCACATACAGCCACAAAGTCAATTATCTGGAAGTTTCATTGACTCACCTCCTTTACCAAAATGGATCTCCTGCTTGATGTCTTTGTTATTACTTGTGTCACGGATGGTGCAGGTGACCATTTCTCCATTAAACCATTTCTCTGTATCAATAGTGACATTGTGGATTCTTATAAACAGTGAATTGTCAATAAAGACATTTCCTGGTATGATATTCTGACTGGTTACAGCTTCATTATTCACTGTGCATGATACTGAAGCTCCTTGCACTGTCGTTTTTACATCTCCAGAAACAATAGCTTCCAAGACAGTTGTATTATTGACAAATAGTTCTCTCTGAATTGGTGGCTTCAGCGTCAGTGTGAATTTAGCTACAAAGGAGTAAGAAAGTAAATTGGATGTGAATTGGAATTACTTTGAAGGAGTGTATCTTTGTGTGAATTTGAAATAGAAGTAAGAGCGTGAACTAGAAAACATTAAATGATTTACCTTTGAAGTTCTTTGTCACATGAATCGGTTTTCCCTTATTGTGTGTGACCTCACAGGTATAGGAAGGATTTGTGTTCCAAGTCTCACTGCTGACTTCATAAAAACTGTATCCTCTGAAAAAACCTGTATCTTCATTTTGTTTGCTTTCCAGATTAAGCTGGACTGTGCTTTTATCATTTACTTTCCATTGTACAGAGAGCATCCTGGGGTAGAAATCCTCAATAACACACATGACAGATGTCCTTTTTGGAGTTATAACAGGGACCAAGCTCAGGGTTGGTGTTTGTATCCTCACTGGTATTAAAACAATGTTTATATACAATGAAACTATGTGGAGGACATATGACATTTTGCAATTTTAAAATTATTTTACCACAACAGTTAAATGTTCATCCTGTTAATGTCTGTTGTTACCTTTTCTAAATGTTTTGTTGACTGTTTTCAGTGGGTGTTCTGCAGTACATATAATTTTGCTTTGATTCAATTTCGTTTTACTAATAGTTATGTGGCTGACTGTCAATGCCGTGTTTCCACTTGGGTACTGGATGAAATCAGTCAAGGCTTTTCCACTCTGATCCATCCATTTGAAACGGACAGAATCAGCAGGTGAATACCCAGAGGCCAGACAGCCAACAATTAGGGAATCAGAGGAAGGTGCAGAGGAAGGTTCACATGAAGATACCATAAACACTTCTGGTGGTTTGGAATCTTCATCTAAAAGGGCGAAACCACACAAAACACATGTAGGCTAGTACACACACACACACACACACAAGGATTAAGCAAAAGTGGACCTAATGGACATATAGCAGGTGCTTCAGCATTCCCAGAAAGTCCCCTAAAACATTTTTATCTGGAAGCAAATATATATCCACGCTACATTAACAAAATAGTTCTTATTGTAAATCAACACAAAATAAAATAAAATAAAACATTAGAAACTTTAAACAGTAAGTGATTGATGAATATATCCCAAATGCTACGGGTGCTTTTTTATGTCACATTGCTATTGAGCGACATTCAGGGGTGCGGGGAACAACCTAAAGTCCTGAGTTGTAACACACTTGTTTTTAAATACTTACATACATGCTAGCATGACAAAACTTAGTGTTTGCCTATTTACCACATCAACACTATATAGAGGAAAAAATGTGCCAAAATTCAGAAATCTTTTTTAAGATATCACCGAACATTTATTTAACCATAGCAAGAGTAAAGTTCTTAATTAAAGGGATAGTTCACCCAAAAACGAAAATTCTGTCATAATTTACTTACCTTAAAGTTGTTACAAACCTGTTTGAATTTCTTTCCTCTGCTGAACACAGAAGAAGCTATTTTGAAGAATGTCATAAGCCAAAAATGCTTTCCATACTATGGAAGTCAATGGGGTCCATCAACTGTTCGGTAAGCAACATTCTTCAAAATACCTTCTTCTGTGTTCAGCAGAGGAAAGAAACTCAAACAGGATTGTCACAACTTTAAGGTAAGTAAATTATGACATAATTTTCATTTTTGGGTGCTCTCCCTTAAAGTTTTTTTTTGTTTTGTTTTGTTTTTTCATGTTTTTTTCTCTGTTTATTTAAAATTTAACAAATCTGATATTATTTTAATCTTATATCTGCTTTAACAGTCGGGATAGTTCGTTAATGCTTCCCTGACTATAGCAGAAGACACTAACCAGGTTTAAATCACAGATGGGGAACGTTCTAACGCTGCGTTAAAACGTGCACCGCTATTAGCTATTCCATACACTGTATAAAAAAATATTGCACAATGTACTGTACATTTTTTATACTGTACAATGTACTTTTTTTCATGTGTTTTACATGTATTTTGAAGTAGGCATTGTATTAGGTTGTGTTTTAAGGGCTAACGGAAATTTCCGTAAAATTATAATGTCCTGGCAGAAAATTACTAGCCTACATTTTCATTTTTTTTTTTCTTTTTTTCTTTCTTTCTTTTTTCTTTTTTTTTTTTTACCGTGTAGCCTACAGTTACCGATGCAATTTGCATAATTAACTTTTATGAATTTTACGAAATCATGAGAAACAGGTGAATGAGAGGAAAAACCTGAATATTCAGAAATGATTAGGCCTATTTCAAGAAATTACCGCATTCGTAGCCTACTGCCCCCATAATTAAAGTATCACTGTATTAATGAAACAAGACAACATATTTGTACCAGACGTGTGAAATTAATTTGGGGAAAAAAGAAATACTCTGAATACTCTGAATCCTAAATAGATTTACACAAACTGAGAAAGTCAAAAAGCGTGTGGCGTCTTTGAATCTGATGTTATTTTCACTGCAGCCCATAGGCTAACTGAAACGCCATTTAGCCTACATTTATACGAAACGAGAGAGCGAGTCCGCGATAATAGGTAAGAGACATGGCAGGCAAATGTTTTTTTCTTTTTCTTTTTCGGAATATCACTGGTTCAGTCAGACCTCTGAATCTAAACTAAGTAGCCTATTTCAGAGAGGTTCTGGAAAATGTTTAAAATAATTCAAAATTACATTTCCTAACGACATTTATGATGTAGAAAATATAGCCTACATTTAGGCTACTCTTGTAATTTAGAATAATTACGATAAAGTTTCTCATTGTTATGAGATAAATACGATTATCATTACGAGAAAGTTTCTCAATATTATGAGAAAGTAGGCCTAAGTCATTATTATGAGAAAGCTTCTTATTACGACAGCTCAGTTGATATCGGTTTTTATAAAAACTGTTAACGTTTGAACCGTCAAATAAAAAAAATGAAATGTGCTAAATTATAGGCCTATGTGTTTTGGTTTTAATACAGAGGGCTGAAATCTGTTCAGCAAAGTGAACAAAGACTTTACAAAGCCAAAATACCATCGATATTGTCCTCGACAGATCTATTAAGTTATTGTGCAACATCATTTATGATGTTTTTGTTTAGTTTGCTAGACAGATTTCAGACCCTCTGTATTAAAACCAAACACCTAGCACATTTCATTTTTTAACGTTAACAGTTCAAATTCTTCATTTTTTTTTTTTTTTTTTATTAAATTGGAGATATGAATATGAAATGTCGAGGTTAAATCAGTAAATAACTTACTTGTGACGGTCACCTGCGTCCCTTTTCCCCAGTAGTCGAAGTAACTATCACAGTGCTACATTATTGATATCAGTTGTACAAAATGCTCTGCATTAACCTACCATAATTAGTCATTTAAACCTTGCGTGGGAGAAAAAAAACAAACAAACAAAAAACATTTAAACCTTGTGTTTTGCTTTTAGCTAATAAAGAACTGAACCTACAGCTATGTGTCTAAATGAAAACAGTAATTTATTTAACTCTCATATTTTTCTGCATTAGGCTAATTGGCTATATTCACATGCTTTACGCGCGTTTGGAAGGTTTGGAAGATGACATCCAGCCATTTAAAAAATTATTTAAAACACAGTTTGCATTTTCAACATCAAAATAATCCGAGTTTTTATATATATATATATATATATATATATATATATATATATATATATATATATATATAAACAGGCCTACAGATACTGACAATATGGGAATACAATAACAGGAATCCTCTAAAAGTAATATCAATCACTTTTTGTTTGCAGACGACGGTATTTTTTAATTGCACGTATATAGGCTAAGCTACAACATTTCAGAGGTGAAAGAAGTAAAGAACTTACTTGAGACGATCACTCGTGTGCCTTTACCCCAGTAGTCAAAAGCATCACAATGCGACCTTAGACGTTGTCTGATGTGCAAAAACCTTGAACTTCAAATCTACCGTTTCCGTTTAGTAGGACTATTATTGAAATCGGTGTACGTGTCGACGGAAGCTAATAAATCATCCAAGTGCCACCACAGCAAATTCATTAGATCAAAAAACTGATCCGAACTTTAAATGCATTTTAAACGTATTTTTAATAAACCACTTCATGCCAAATCGTAGACGCCTAGTCACGGCGTCATAAATCTAATTTGTGCAGCTTTTACATTGTAAATCTGATTTTTTTTTTTTTTAGGTCGTTTTACTTTATTTCAAGCTAAACGTCTTTACATTCTTACATATTAAATTTACCTATAAGCAACATAAGATATTACAATTTTTTTTACGAAACAGTTCAATATTCACTGCATTATGAAGCACTACAGTTTACTCTAGTAATGCATTTATCAAAAATAAATACTAACATCAAAACTAACAAATTCAGCTGTAGATGCACAAATACATGAATGAAAATACATGTTTATTCAAAGTTATTTAATGACGAGTTTAGTTGTATGACAATGAGTTCTCACCCAGTAAAATAAAATAAAATAAAAAAGTAAATAATAAATAAATGTACTGCAATCATTGAATCAATTAACTTTATAGATCTTTCCTCTCATTTACATCTGGTCAAAGAATTTCATCTACATCACAGCATATATTTTCAGAGTCATGCATCATGTGAAAAAAAGCCATGAATGTGGGTGATGCTCAAACAACTCTTGCACCAGTGCTGAATGGTGAAATTGGACATTGTCCCACACAACTAGACAAATTCACTCGATTTACTCCTGATCACCCTGCGGAAAGGGGATTTCATTGAGGGAGTTTTAAAACTTTAGGAGCCTTTCTGTGTTGTGCGGCCCCAAGACAGCGATGTGCTCCACAACACCAGTGGATTACAGCACTTGGACATTGACTGTAGCACAATGTTTATATTGGGCTGAACTCTCTGTCCAGCTTCCCTCAAGGAAAGACCATCATTAATATGCTGCAGCCGCATCTCTTAATTGCGAGGCTGAATGATTTTAAAGTTCATCCTTTTATTATAAAATGGTATTATTCTTTTTTTAACCAATCGCAGGCAGCAGGTCAGTGTTAATGGAACACTATCTGAATTTAGAACTTTGAGCACAGGAGCCCCTCAGGGCTGTGTTATATCACCAGTTTTGCTCACCTTGTACACGGATGAATGCAGAAGGTGTTATTCTAATAATTACATTAAATTCTAGGATGATACTGCGATTTTAGGTTTATTGAAAAAGAATGGGGACTTGTCTGAATATTTTTCAGAGATTGGAAGGTTTGTGAATTGGTGTGAGGACAACCACCTAGCTCTGAATGTCAATAAGACAAAGGAGATGGTGTTTGACCCTAGAGGAGTTGGTGATCACAGGTCTGTGATCATCCACAATCAAACCATCATACAGGTCCCTTCATACAAATATCTTGGTGTCTTTTTTGATAATTCACTGACATGGAATATCCATGTAGATAATCTCTGTAGTAGGTTACAACAACAGTTGCACTTTTTACGTCATCTGAGAATTTTTGGTGTTGATCAAAAGTTTATGATAATCTTTTATCAGGCAAACTCAACAACAGTGGTACACAGACAATACTTGACAAGGAACAAGGCAATCATGAGGGCTTAAATACACAAGGACTGATGACTGAACAAGACACACCTGTGAACAGTCAGGACAATGAACCAATGATAACACATGAAACTAGGGAAGCACATGACATGATGCACTTGGAATGTTCTCAGTTAGCCCCAAATAAATATCTACTTCGTTAGTAATACACACAATACAGACAATGCAAATGTCCTAATTGTTTACACAGCTAACTCAATTACAAAAACTATAAAAGGGGAAAAGAAAAACAACAACAAAAGAAGAATGGGAAAGGAAGAGGTGTAAGAGTGAGAGGTTTTGGAGGGGATAGAGGAAGGTTAATATTGAGAGGGAGAGGAACAGTGGAAGAGGTAGAAAGAGATGAAGGGAAAGGAATAGAGGAAGAGGAGATGGAGCAAGAAGAGTTGAGGATGGAGAAGCAAGAAGAGCTGAGGATGTAGGAAGAGGAGAAGAGGGAGAAGATATGGGTAGAGTGGAAGGCAATGGTATTAGTGGAAAAAGCAAGAGAATAAAATATAAGAAGACATGGACAGAGGGGAAGGGGAGAGCAAGATGTAAGAGGAGGGAGGAGAGGTAGAACGATAGGGTACAGATGGGTTTCAGATGAAATCAGAGCCACCCTTATTGACCATGTCATTAAAAGCTGAGCTAAAATCTACAAATAAAAGACGTGCATACGAGCTAGAATCCTCTAGATGCCTATTTATGAAATGTGTTATGGCTATAACAGCATCATCTGTACTTCTATTGCTCCTATATGCAAATTGAAATGGGTCTGAAAGACCGCTGACCTCTGTTTTTACAAAATTAATCATAATTTTCTCAAAACACTTCATTACTATTGAAGTAAGTGCCACTGGACGATAATCATTATTCTCCTTACAGCTAACCTTTTTTGGGACAGGGATAATAATAGAACTCTTCCAAAATGAGGGAACTGTATATTTGTCTAAAGACTTCTGATAGATGGGGCACCAGGCTTCTGCCAGCTTTTCACTGCACGATTTCAATAACCGCCCAGAGATGCCGTCTGGCCCAGGAGCCTTGCTGGGACAGACATGTGAAAACAATCTCTCCACCATATGCTGGTCAATAGTTATTTTAGAGGAGTCCAATACAGATAAAACATCCAGTGCAGTTTCCTGCTCCTGTGAGAAGTCTCTTACTTCAAACCTACAATAAAAATCGTTCAACTCATTTGCCTTTGCCCCGTCATCTATCACACTGATAGATCTTTTGGCTGGAGCCATATTTGTCATATATTTCATAGAATCCCATATTTTTTTTAGTGTTCATAGTCGAACAATGAGTTTCAAATTTCTCCCTCTCCTGCCTCCTAGCTGCCCTTAGTTTATAGTTCAATTCCTTTTGTGCATCTAGCTACAAGGTCCCCTCTCCTAAATTCCATTTTTTTCCATACTATGCAGTCTTTAATTTCCTTAGAGATATAAGATTTATTATTTGGGTATATAGTTATTAATTTTTGGTTTAACACATTATCTTTACAGAAATGTATGTAGTCTGTAATAGTCTCTACAGCCTCCTCCAAGTCCAAACTTTGAAAGAGGTTCCAGTTGGTGCAGAAGCATCCTTTTAAGGTTTCAATACTATTGTTGTTCCACATATATACAGTTTTAGTTTGTGATTTACTGCTCTTAAGCAGGGACTTATACGTAGGAACTAAATGGACAGCATTATGATCAGATGAGCCTCGATTTAACTTTAGCTGTATAAGCATTCTTAACATTCCCATAACATTTGTCCAAGATGTTTTTGCCTCTAGTATTACAGTCCACATATTGATGGAATCCAGGCAACACAGCTTCAAATGTACAATGATTAAAATCCCCTAAAATAAAACAAGGTGCTTCAGGGGTATGTCTTAATTGTCTGTGAACACAGTCTGCTGTAAGTTTAGCTGCATTTGCAGCATTCCCACTGGGTGGAATATAAACAGTACATAATAAAATGTTCCCATATTCACGTGGAAGATAAAAAGGTCTAAGGCTTAGACATACTAGTTCAATGTTGGAGTTACAGACCAGCTCTTTCACGGAGAATTGCGAGCACTACTTTTGGTTAACATAAACACAGATACCACCCCCTTTGCTCTTGCCTGAGTTGTCGTTCCTGTCAGAGCGTACCAGAGAAAAGCCTTCCAGGGCAACGAGCGAGTCGGGCACGTCCTCTCATAACCACGTCTCAGTGAACACAAGCAGGCATTAATCCCAATACTGCCGATAGCCCCGCGTTACTTGGTGCAAGTGTAAAACTGAAATAGATATAATACAATAAATGATAGATTAAAAAAATCAAAGATACAAATAGCATAATTAAGTTACACTTTATGTCCTGGTTTCACAGACAGGGATTACGTTACAGTTTTTCTCAATTGCTAACACACAATTCATGAAACATGAAACTATAAACACAATCTCAAAACTACACACCAACTTCCTTGTCAAATTAAAATATTTTAGTCAAAAACATATTATTTTTTGTCAAACTTTGGACTGACCCCCTTTTGGCAATCAGGAGCTCAATGTCTATTACAGTATACAACATAAATAGAGGGATGCATATCCAGTGAAATTCAACAACAAGCTTTACGTAAGAAACATTTATTTTCATTACACTTCTGTAAAGAGATCTTGCAGTAGATGAAACTATAGCCGTGGCCAAAAGTTTTGAGAATGACACAAATATTAATTTTCACAAAGTCTGCTGCTTCAGTGTTTTTAGATCTTTTTGTCAGATGTTACTATGGTATACTGAAATATAATTACAAGCATTTCATATGTGTCAAAGGCTTTTATTGGCAGTTACATGAAGTTTATGCAAAGAGTCAATATTTGCGGTGTTGACCCTTCTTTTTCAAGACCTCTGCAATTCGCCCTGGCATGCTGTCAATCAACTTCTGGGCCACATCCTGACTAATGGCAGCCCATTCTTTCATAATCAGTGCTTGGAGTTTGTCAGAATTTGTTGAGGATTAACCACAAATTTTCAATGGGATTAAGGTCTGGGGAGTTTCCTGGCCATGGGCCCAAAATTTTGATGTTTTGTTCCCCGAGCCACTTAGTTATTACTTTTGTCTTATGGCAAGGTGCTCCATCATGCTGGAAAAGGCATTGTTCATCACAAAACTGTTCTTGGATGGTTGGGAGAAGTTGCTCTCGGATGATGTTTTTGTACCATTCTTTACTCATGGCTGTGTTATTAGGCAAAATTATGAGTGAGCCCACTCCCTTGGCTGAGAAGCAACCCCACACAGGAATGGTCTCAGGATGCTTTACTGTTGGCATGACACAGGACTGATGGTAGCGCTCACCTTTTCTTCTCTGGAAAAGCTTTTTTCTGGATGCCCCAAACAATCGGAAAGGGCATTCATCAGAGAAAATGACTTTACCCCAATCCTCAGCAGTCCAATACCTGTACCTTTTGCAGAATATCAGTCTGTCCCTGATGTGATTTTCCTGGAGAGAAGTGGCTTCTTTGCTGCTCTTCTTGACACCAGGCCATCCTCCAAAAGTCTTCGCCTCACTGTGCGTGCAGATGCACTCACACCTGCCTGCTGCCATTGCGGAGCAAGCTCTGCACTGGTGGTGCCCAGATCCCGCAGCTGAAGCAATTTTAGGAGACGGTCCTGGCGCTTGCTGGACTTTCTCGGGCGCCCTGAAGCCTTCTTCACAACAACTGAACCTCTCTCCTTGAAGGTCTTGATGATCTGATAAATGGTTGATTTAGGTGCAATATTACTAGCAGCAATATCCTTGCCTGTGAATCCCTTTTTGTGCAAAGCAATGATGACTGGACGTGTTTCCTTGCAGGTAACCATGGTTAACAGAGGAAGAACAATTATTTCAAGCACCACCCTCCTTTTAAAGCTTCCAGTCTGTTATTTTAACTCAATCAGCATGACAGAGTGATCTCCTGCCTTGTCCTCACCAACACTTTCACCTGTGTTAACAAAAGAATCACTGACATGATATCAGCTGGTCCTTTTGTGGCGGGGCTGAAATGCAGTGGACATGTTTTTTTGGGATTAAGTTAATAAACAAAATTTTTCACGAGCAATTTTTGAAGGGGACACAAATAATACAGCCAAAATCGTACTTGTAAGGATATGTGTACCACAAAGAACATTTTTTTACTTACTTGGCGTTTTGGTGCACTGAAAAATGATCTAATGTCCGTTTTTCTTTTTTCTGTCATTTTATCTGGCCAACAACACAAAGCGATAGTTGTTTAAATATGAGTAAGGTTCACCACGCAGTCATATTATAATTATTAAATTATCTTGCGTCCTCCACATAGTATTTTATACTATGATATTCAGATATTTAGATATTCAACTGCAGCAAGCCCTTTGATCTGCCACTTATTATATTGAGCAAAACCCAACACAAATCTGACAGTTCGCATATACTTTCGGTTTAGAATGAGCGCCAATTCGGGGGCGGGTTGCTTGAATTGTGGGTTCATTATCCTATTATTTGGGTTCATTAGCCTGACCCCCCCGACCCCCCGCGATTTAAGATGGCTAATGCTGAAAGTCGAGTCTGTCCAGTCTTATTTCTGGCACATGTTTTAATTCGCTTTAGGGCTGAGAATGTCCGCTCGACAGGGGCTGAATCCGAAATCGCCCCCTATACCCTCAAATAGGGCATTATTTGAAGGGACAGCCATTTATAATGGTGTCTGAAACCATAGTGGACGTTATTGAGTGCACTCATTAAATCCCACATTGCACCGCAATAACGAGTGTACAGCCGATGTACACACAAGGGCTGTCAGAATTCACTCACTCGTTTTCATTCACTCCTTCAAGTTAACTATATTAGTGTGGACTAACGTAGGGAATAGTGAATGATGGTTTAGGGGGCGATTTCGGATTCAACCAGGGACTACTAGTTAATATAGTATGCTCTCTGACCATCCAATCAAAGCACATGAAACTGCCGACATTATTGTACGCCTGCTAGATGGCCCCGGTGTCGCCAACTCGAAATCTGATTGGTTGATTAAATCTGATGTATTATCTGATTGGTTAAAGCGCACAGTTTCATTGCCATTAAAAAAAAAAAAAAAGTTTCATTGCCATTTATTTTAAGCTAGAGGCGCCCGCACTATTGATTCTGAAGGCTTCAAGGCAGATTTCTTTGACCCTGGCAACACATGATGGCTGAAATATGATTGGATAAAAGCTCTAACATAAACAAACACTACTGGAAGCAACGCAACCAAGAGAAAAGCTTTTAAATTAAGTGAATAGACTATTGGGAATAATTTAACACACATTCATGGAAAAATATATAAAAATTTAAGTCAGTGATTCTGATAGTGTTTAGGCCAGCAGAGAAGGCCTTGCTGGTATAGTTCAAAATAATTACAGTAGTCGGCCTGTTTAGTTGAGGCATCCAACAATCAAAACAAGCCCTGAAAATTGATAAAAGAACACATATTATACAGACACTTTTTTATTTAATCCTATTAGATAATTAGTTAACTGCATTTGGTAGATTTTACTTTCAATAAAATATTTGCAATGGGTTTGTAAAATGTGTTTTTATGCATGTTTGGTCTGAGTTTTTGTTGCATTTACAACCTTCTGGCCAGCAGGGGTCACCAGCGCGTTTCCGGGCGTTTCAAACGTTTCGAAAGTGAATCATTTTGCAAATTGGTTCAAATGATTCGAAGCTTTGTTTCTCCCATCAATATAGAAAATTATTTATTTTTGATTTTTTTTTTTTTTTAAAAAGACTATGGGTGCTTCTCAATTCTTATTTGTGCATCCTCGTTTCCTTTCCTCGTGTCTTAGCTCCACCCCTTCAGGATGCGAGGGAAGGACGCAAGGAAAAGACACGAAGACGGAGGAATTGAATCAAGCGGAATGATGTATCCTCGCTCCCTTTAGCGTCACTTCAAAGCGTCGTCAATTAATGATGAACATTCTTGAACATTAGAGATAATTATTTATATTGTAATAGTTTCACCTCCACAAAATACCACATTTGTCCGTTTTTTTATATTACCAGTTATTATTAACAATGAATTATTCCCAGTTATTAACTGCTTTTTATTTGTTATATAGTATTACAGTATTAATTAATTTTCTTTAATTTTCTTGTGCTTTGATATAATTCTGCAACTGTCCTTCTACAGTTGTTGTAATTTGAGATACATTTGTGTCTTGTACATATAACCAATAATGATAATTAGAATTATAATAATGAATAAACTGTGGCAAGATGGGAAGGGGGTTGGAGAATTTATACGTGCGTCACGTTTAGTCGCTAAAACCCTTCCGCAAAGGATACACCTGTGTATCCTCGCTCATGACTCCTCAGGAAGCCTCCTCACTCCTCCATCCTCGCGGTGCGATTAGAGAGTTGAGATATCCTACAAGATGGCTGAGCTCGATCGATTTCCGGGTCATAGGATGGAGGTCGGAGGAGCGAGGCACCCCGGGTTTAATTTAATTTAATTTTTAGATAGATCTACACTGAAGAAAAAAAAGTGAAATTTTTTGCAAGCAGATTTTTTAAGTAGACTACATTTCACATATGGAATTAAGTAAAATCTACTTTAAGTTAAGTTAAGTAAAATTAACAAAGACAACAAGTAGGCCTAACCAGTAAAAGTTTGTTGAATAATTTTTACTTAGTTGAAGTTCACTTTGCAGTACTTTTTACTCAAACAATATATCACTGAATTAAGCAACGCTTTTAAAATGTGTTCTTTAGAACTACTTAGACACATCTAAGTAAACAATACAATAGATATTGTGTAGACATCTACATAATAGAAACCTGAATACATAGACCTTGGTACACAATACACAATGACGGTAACATTCGATGGATTGTTTTTTTGAGTATAAAGTACAGAGTTGCAAGTTAGGCCTATTAGTTTCTTCTTCTTCTTCTTCTTTTTTAAAGAGAGATTGTGGAGACTCCTATCCTGTGGAGACTGAGCGTAATATACACTTGAGCCAGTGTCTATATATCCAATCCACTCCAGTCCTCTCCCTGGTTTCTGACGGATCCAGTGCATGTAGTAGCTGCTCATTGAGAATCCAGACACACTGCAGGACAAAGACACTGATTCTCCTGGTCTTCTCACCACAGAATCTGAGGAGGTCAAAGACTGACCACTAACACCTGAAAAACTGAGAAATTAATGTTAGATGATTTACAGTAATAGAACAGTGAGATGACAGTAATGATTCAGAACAAATAAACAATCATCAGCAGAACTACATGCTGTAGTATTTCCATTGTCACACCTACCAGAGTAAATAACAAGTCACACAAAAAAGTTTACACCACAGATGATTTAGCTTGGGGAAGGTTAATCATTGGACCGTTTATAAAACAATCCTCGGGAAGTGGGGGTGATACGCCCTACAAAATTGTTTGCGTATTAAGAATTTTTTTTTTTAGAGTAGTCGGAGCAGCTGTGTGAACAGAGCTATGATATATTATGAGATATATTAACAACAGAACAATCTCGCCATTTAATCCAACTAAATTGTGTGTCTGTGTGATGGTTCTGCATGCAAAAAATATATTTTCTTTTTTTAGTTTTACTTACTCGTAAAAGTTGAGATTACTTTTTTTATGTTGTCAATGTAAATACATCGGACAAATCAATTGGATAAATACAGTAAATTTAGTTTACTAAATAAAAAAGTGTAATAGTGTAATTGTGAATGGAGATGTGAAGGTTTTAGTGAAACTGAAAAGTTGTATAGCAGAAAATCAATAATTATTGCATATCAGGGAAAGAGGCATCAACATACACTCAATGCAATAATATTCTTGATTCATGATAACATGCAGTAAATTACACTGAGATGTGTTCCAGAGTGCTGCACAAAAAGGTGCATCTCCATATATAGATCATGAGGTTTGCCCCTTAACATTGTTGTACAAGATTAAGTGTTGGACCCAAACTCTAGTATAAAGTACTTGTTTGTTTTTTTATTATTATTGAATTTTTTTTGTAAGAACAGTGAAATTATTACAGATCTTTTTATTTATTTCTGTTCTAATTCTGAATTTACGTATCATTTAGGATCTATAATTAATTGAACTATGATGGCAGTTGGTGTTATGCTGTACATGGTCACGTAATGCAGATTTTTCAAAAATGAAAAAAAACAAACAAACAAAAAAAAAACACAAATTTTCTAATTTTCTGTATGAAGCCTTAAGGTGAAAAATTATGAGGGAACAGAAAAACACATTATGGATTCACTATAGTGATTGTTAATTTATCTGATCTGATCTTTTTGTAGTGGTCTGAAATACTGTGCGCCCCCATATACACAGAGAGACAGTTCTATGAAAGTTTGTTTGAGGACTCTTTTAAAATCATTGTTAAAGGGGTTTATGAAGTGAAATGTTTCACTGTGGCCACTCCATGCAAAGTGATACATGATACTTCAAATACTCACACACATCAAACAGGCTTTACAACCTCTTGACGGACGCAGCACATTTTCCTTTCTGCTGCAGGTTCTAGTAAAGCAATTAAAATGTTTAAAGGCATAATGATATGTATAATGCCATTATATGCCATAAATTTATTTAAACTAGAAATGTACTTTGCTGGGGACTGTCACGGATGAAAAGGTTTTTAGACTGGAACTGAGGTTGTCATCATAACTTGTATGTTTGCTGTATTGCACAATGATCCAAACCACATGAAATAGCCTTATGTTCCATTACCTTATGGACTGCTATCTTGAGATTTTTTAAATGTTCCTTCAAAGACTTGAAATGTTAATGTAAGCAGTCAACTAGACTGTATTAACCAGACAAAGAATAAACAACATATGAATACTGAATTCTGTTTAACTTTTCACCAATGACCTGAAAACATTTAGGCCTATAATCTATATGAGGCAAATGAATGGCTGACAGACTGCTAATAAAGTTATTAGCATGAGTCATACTAAGTTCAGCCCTTCTACTCACTCTGGATGAGTACAGTTCTTGGAGAGTGGGAAGGGGTGTACCGATGATTCTCTCAGCAGTCTGGACTATCCGCTGTCTTCTGGTCTGATTTTGTAACTGAGCTGAACCAGACAGTTATAGAAGTGCAGAGGACGGATTCAATGACTGCAGACTCAGAGTAGAACTGCATCAGCAACTCCTGTGGCAGGTTCAACTTCCTCAGCTGGCGAAGGAAGTACAACCTATGCTGGGCCTTTTTCACAGGGGAGTAAATGTGATTATCCAACTTCAAGTCCTGAGAGATGGTGTCCAAGAACCTAAATAAAAAATGTGCATGTTTGAAGAGGTTTTCTTAACCGCGCAATTTGCAACGATAAAAAGAACCACTGCTAAGAATTGTTTCATAATCTTATTTCTAACAGTGAATTATTAAAATCTCATCAAAAGTGCATTAGGCTGTTGGGGAAGACAGAGGCTTCTAGTGTAACCCTGGTGACTCCACTGCCTTTTAACTGCGTCACAGTACCTACCGGACTATTGAATCAATACACAAACGTTTTAATATATCAACCATGTTTATTTGTCCACTTTCCTTGTGCAATACAAAAGTTGAAATGTATTGTTTTTAAAACGAAGTTGTACTTTTTCTCAGGCCATCCTCCAGCTCCAGCGAACTCTGAGTCGGAACCGAACGTTTGCAAGACAGAGTGTCAGGGGGATGTCACCAAAAAGAATAAACCACACCTAGTGACCGAACCCTGACAAAATAATGTTTCTTTCGTGACTGAAGGACCTGTCGAATATGCAGAAAACGAATAATGCATAGCCTAAAAATAAATAGTCAATGCACGAACGAAATGCATGAATCTCATTAGATCATTCATTTAATCATGCATGTACACGGATGAACAGTTTTTGTATGGGGCTTTATCACCGTGCCACCCCAGTCACAGTGACACACACAAGTGCAAAAACCAGCGCCAGCATGTCATTGCGTCATTCGTTACAAATTCTACAGCAAATGTAATTGCATTCACGTTTAAAGAAGGGTGATGCTATTTTCACGTTTTTCCATAATCAAACAAACATTTCAGTCATTTCATACATTTTTTTCAGACCGTCAACAGGCGAGTAGCTTATGGACCATCATTGATCAAACTCCTATAACAGTAACAATCTAACAAAGACCTCTAGCTACAAACACACGGGCAAAATGCACAAACAATCTAAGTCCCCATAAAAACAAACAAAACATATATATTATTGCTGCCTATCTCTCCCTCACTCTCTTTTTAAAATCAACAGTCGTTTTGAATGTGATGTTGCTTTCTCGCCCTCTAGCGTTTATATACGGGTTTGATTGGCTTCTCTGTTATCCTCACCATTGTTTTGAGTTTTGTATGTTTTTTTTAATTTTTTTTATTTTATTTTCATACACGTTTTAAACACATATATGAAATATTATGCAATTTATTTATGAGTAGTTAGGTTCATGACACATGCTTTGTTTATATTTATTTCTTGTGTTAATTCAAATGAATCATGAAAGTAACTTCATCAATACATGTTTGTGTGGTGTGCATTCCCTGACAAATAAACCTACGGATATTGCTATAGCATGCTCTACGCTACAGGAAATATTTATTTAGAAAAACATAAATCAGTTTAACTAGATTAGGTTAGATTAGAAAAAAAGATTACGGAAGGCAACATTTGCACATTTTCACTTTTTTTTTTTAGCGAAACAATGATCCAATTATAAGCTGGATGAGGACACCACATGAAAAGGTCAAAAACATTTTTGCCTCAATTAGAAGAGACTCACATGAGGAAGCATGTCAGAAAACATAAAAAAACATTAAAAAAATACAATACAAAAACATTAAAAATACATACAAAAATAAAATAAAATTGAATTCTGGGAAAGCTTTTTGATTTCCTGCATGAACAGTTTTTGAGCAACACTGCTGTTTTCCTTGTAACTGTGAGTCTCTGGCACAGTAATAAACAGCTGTGTCTTCAGTCTTCAGGCTTTTCACCTCTAAATACAGCATGTTTTTACTGGTGTCTTTGGTGATGGAGAACTGGCCCTGTAGAGACTGAGCGTAATATGCACTTGAGCCAGTGTCTATATATCCAATCCACTCCAGTCCTCTCCCTGGTTTCTGACGGATCCAGTGCATCCAGTAGCTACTCATTGAGAATCCAGACACACTGCAGGACAGAGACACTGATTCTCCTGGTCTTCTCACCACAGAATCTGAGGAGGTCAAAGACTGACCACTAACAGCTGAAAAACAGAGAAATTAATGTTAGATGATTTACAGTAATAGAACAGTGAGATGACAGTAATGATTCAGAACAAATGGGAGTTTCTTACATAAAACAATCATCAGCAGAACTACATATTGTAGCATTTCCATTGTCACACCTGCCAGTAAATAAGTTACAAAAAAGTTTACACCGCAGATGATTTAGATTGGGGAAGGTTTGTCATTCAGTTTATAAAACAATCCTCTGGGTGTGGGGCTGATCCGCCCTACAAAATAGTTTGCATATTAAGAGGTTTGTTTTAGAGGGTTTAGGGTATCGGAGCAGCTGCGTGGACAGAGCTCCGACATATAGCGTAAGGGTAATAAAAAAACTGTTTAGAATTGTAAGACTCTGTTGTGAGATCTAGAGATCAGCAGTATTTTTTGGAGTAACACATAAGAAATATCTTCATACAAATATATTAGACCAACAATATTCCCATAAATGTTAACAATTTTACTGAGTGTTGAGCAAACAATATTATATTAAACAATGTTGCTGATGTGTTAGGGTTTATGATTTCCCAGCATGCTACCTATTTTGCTTTGATTCATTTGTATAGCTTGTTTTTGTTGTACGACAGCATGATAATGCTATTATCTCTTGAGGTCTTAAATTTGATGCAGAATGGGAGAAGCGGAGGCATTTTTGTTTAATGAATGGATTGTGATGAGAAAAAATTTACATAGGCCTACTTGAAGTGCCATCTATAGTGACTCAAATATAAAGAGAAAGACGAACATACAGTAGTGGCCAAAATTATTAACACCTGACAGATCTGAAAATATTGACCTTTTTTTGCCTCCAAAGCATGATTTAATTTCATAATGTTCATGAAACATGCAGATGGTTGCTCTGAGCACAACAAATATGAGATGAAATGAGGCGTACTGTTTTTATTCACTTTTAACTTTAATATTTGGTATGTCCACCTTTTGCAGCAATTACAACAGCGCATCTCTAGCATAGTGTCAATATATTTCCTCTGAGAACTTCAACACTAATGTTATCCCATGCCTTCTGCAACTGAAGCCAAAGGCTTTCCTTTGAATGTACAATAGATCTTTCCAGTTTATTTTGATTTTTTTTAACTCACCCCAAATGTGCTCGATGGGGTTGAGTGGCCAGTCCATCATATGTGTTCCAGCATATTCCTATCTCTGACTTTGGATATTTCACTCAAATGAGTTAACTTTCAGTTAAACAAACATCACATTTTTTAAAAAATGACTTCATTTTTACGCTTGCAGTAAATTACTTGCAATACATAGGCTATTTTAGGAAAATTAAACTTTATATTTCCATGCTCAACATCAACATGCTCCTTCCATAACTCATCAGAATATGAATTATATTTGGATGTTCTTAATGTGATTTAGTTTGCATATTTTAAAAAAAAAATATGTATCCTATTGTAACAAAAATTACAAAATGTAGGAAATTGGCCAATGAAGCTGAAGAGAATCTTCAAAGAGAGCAACTCTTTAATTCCCATGCAGGGATGTAAAATGTTCTAGTCATGTGTGACTGCACTTCTGTTTTTGATTGGCACTGCAGCCTTTTGTGTAACTGTGACTCTTTTGCACAGTAATAAACAGCTGTGTCTTCAGTCTTCAGGCTTTTCACCTCTAAATACAGCATGTTTTTACTGGTGTCTTTGGTGATGGAGAACTGGCCCTGTAGAGACTGAGCGTAATATGCACTTGAGCCAGTGTCTATATATCCAATCCACTCCAGTCCTCTCCCTGGTTTCTGACGGATCCAGTGCATCCAGTAGCTACTCATTGAGAATCCAGACACACTGCAGGACAAAGACACTGATTCTCCTGGTCTTCTCACCACAGAATCTGAGGAGGTCAAAGACTGACCACTAACAGCTGAAAAACAGAGAAATTAATGTTAGATGATTTACAGTAATAGAACAGTGAGATGACAGTAATGATTCAGAACAAATGGGAGTTTCTTACATAAAACAATCATCAGCAGAACTACATATTGTAGCATTTCCATTGTCACACCTGCCAGTAAATAAGTTACAAAAAAGTTTACACCGCAGATGATTTAGATTGGGGAAGGTTTGTCATTCAGTTTATAAAACAATCCTCTGGGTGTGGGGCTGATCCGCCCTACAAAATAGTTTGCATATTAAGAGGTTTGTTTTAGAGGGTTTAGGGTATCGGAGCAGCTGCGTGGACAGAGCTCCGACATATAGCGTAAGGGTAATAAAAAAACTGTTTAGAATTGTAAGACTCTGTTGTGAGATCTAGAGATCAGCAGTATTTTTTGGAGTAACACATAAGAAATATCTTCATACAAACATATTAGACCAACAATATTCCCATAAATGTTAACAATTTTACTGAGTGTTGAGCAAACAATATTATATTAAACAATGTTGCTGATGTGTTAGGGTTTATGATTTCCCAGCATGCTACCTATTTTGCTTTGATTCATTTGTATAGCTTGTTTTTGTTGTACGACAGCATGATAATGCTATTATCTCTTGAGGTCTTAAATTTGATGCAGAATGGGAGAAGCGGAGGCATTTTTGTTTAATGAATGGATTGTGATGAGAAAAAATTTACATAGGCCTACTTGAAGTGCCATCTATAGTGACTCAAATATAAAGAGAAAGACGAACTACTGCACATACAGTAGTGGCCAAAATTATTAACACCTGACAGATCTGAAAATATTGACCTTTTTTTGCCTCCAAAGCATGATTTAATTTCATAATGTTCATGAAACATGCAGATGGTTGCTCTGAGCACAACAAATATGAGATGAAATGAGGCGTACTGTTTTTATTCACTTTTAACTTTAATATTTTGTATGTCCACCTTTTGCAGCAATTACAACAGCGCATCTCTAGCATAGTGTCAATATATTTCCTCTGAGAACTTCAACACTAATGTTATCCCATGCCTTCTGCAACTGAAGCCAAAGGCTTTCCTTTGAATGTACAATAGATCTTTCCAGTTTATTTTGATTTTTTTTAACTCACCCCAAATGTGCTCGATGGGGTTGAGTGGCCAGTCCATCATATGTGTTCCAGCATATTCCTATCTCTGACTTTGGATATTTCACTCAAATGAGTTAACTTTCAGTTAAACAAACATCACATTTTTTAAAAAATGACTTCATTTTTACGCTTGCAGTAAATTACTTGCAATACATAGGCTATTTTAGGAAAATTAAACTTTATATTTCCATGCTCAACATCAACATGCTCCTTCCATAACTCATCAGAATATGAATTATATTTGGATGTTCTTAATGTGATTTAGTTTGCATATTTTTAAAAAAAAATATGTATCCTATTGTAACAAAAATTACAAAATGTAGGAAATTGGCCAATGAAGCTGAAGAGAATCTTCAAAGAGAGCAACTCTTTAATTCCCATGCAGGGATGTAAAATGTTCTAGTCATGTGTGACTGCACTTCTGTTTTTGATTGGCACTGCAGCCTTTTGTGTAACTGTGACTCTTTTGCACAGTAATAAACAGCTGTGTCTTCAGTCTTCAGGCTTTTTATCTCCAAGTACAGCATCTTTTTGCTGGTGTCTTTTGTGATGGAGAACTGGCCTTGTAGAGACTGAGCAAAAATAGTGCCAGTGCCGCTGTCAATACGGCCGATCCACTCCAGTCCTCTCCCTGGTTTCTGACGAATCCAGTGCATCCAGCTAAGGGAGAGTCCAGAAACCACACAAGACAGTGTGACTGATTCTCCAGGTTTCTTTACCTCAGAGCCAGAAGAGGTCAGTGATTGACCATGTGCATCTGGGACAAAGATAGAATGTACACATAATTAAAAAAGCATTGGATTTAAATATCCATATTCAGAAAGTTTCTTAATGAGATTGGTAAGCAGATTTAAACTTACATGAAACCAGTACAAAGAGAGTAAAATAACTCAGATTCATCTTCCTCTAAGACCAATGCAGTTTCATGCAAAAACTATGTTTCTGATGTGCTGTGTGAAGAAGCTTTTAAAAACCCAAGCATTTATTACACAGAGAACAGACTGTAAATTTCAAACTTCATTTGAATAAGGGAGGGTCTTAAAAACTAAACAAAATCTGCTTTGCGGTTATCAATCACCCTGTTTTTCAGATGAGGATGGACAAACTCTATATTTATGTACATTTATACATGAAAGATAATATAAATGATATACTGTATACATAGTGATTTAATATATATATATTATGATGATGTGACCCACATTGTAAAATATGCTTTGTCAGGTAACCTAAAAATGTGTTAACATCAAAAATAACTTTTTATTTAAATCTTAAAGTCATGAGTCGAGTGTGTGCAGTCCACATTTACTTAGCTATAGTCATTTCTTTCATTGCTTATGCGTTGTTATTTTGTTGATGCTTAAAAGACATTTTGGTAACACTTTATTTTCAGGCTACTTTTTAACCACATGCAGCACAAACATGGCTGATACCCTCCATTTATTTTGTACTGATGTCGATGTGTTTTAAACCTTGTGCTACTCTTATATCCCGTTATGTTAACACTTTACAATAAGGTTGTATTAGTTAACATTAGTTAATGCATTAGTTAACATGAACTAACCATGAACAACACCTCTGTTCAGCATTAATCTTAATTCACACATATATTAATGCATCTATTCACGTTAACAGTGCAATTAGTTAACATTAGTTCATGCATTAGTTAACATGAACTAACCATGAACAATGCCTGTAGCTATACTGTTTTGTAAGGTTATCTTACTGTACATATTTACATTAGTTTACATAGCAGTTGACACACACTAAGGATGAACATTTCTAACTCACCATCTTACTCTAAAAGTAAAAATGCTGTTGTGCACTTTATCAACATGTGTTAACTAATACAACCTTATTGTAAAGTGTTACCATTATTATTATTATTATATTTTTGCATTGAGTGTCCATAACAAAAGAAAAAGAAACCTCACTGGATGAAGCTGCCAGTATCGACAATACAAAAAATGTACAGAACAGGATTACTCATGATTACTTAAACATGAAACACAGAGATAAATAAGTCTGTTATGCGAGTCAAAAGAGGGAGGGGACGTTTAATTTGCATGTTGAATATGGATTAAAAAAAAGAAGAGTAAAAAAATGTAAGATGCAAAATGATTTAGTGACTAAACTAACTAGCTTAAATTGTAGTATGACCGAACAGATTGTGAATCAACCCTTCAGTACATTTTCCCCAATAATCTTTTTGTAATTTTCTGTGTTATTTATTTATTTATTTTGGTCAGTATTTTCATATGACATGAGGGGAAAAAATCGTTTTCAAATTTTTTTTCGTTTTCCTCCCACAGTTTGGGGGATTTTATCTTGCATACCTTTTATAATGTGCATGCTTATTTCATATTGGTGTGATGCAAGATTAAATTGAGCACTGATAGCACACACTGCAGGACAGAGAGACTGATTATCCAGGTTTTTTCACCACAGAGTTTGCAGAGGTCAAAGACTGACCACTAACAGCTGAAAAACATAACTCATGAACCCAATTAATAATTAATGAAACAGAACAATGAGATGACCGTAATAATCCAGAAGAATTTCCATTATCAACCCAAAACTTTCAAATAAAAAGAATAAGACATTTAGCTGCACTGCAACTGAACACAAGTACTGACTCAATTCAAATTATAGCAGTCCCTTGGGACTGAATGACTCCCTAAAAAAATATTTGAATATATATAAAGGTTTGTTAACATGTTAACATCACAGTTTTTGTATTTTCTAATTTTGTCTAATAATGGTAATGTGATATTGTAACTATAATTGCAACGTTTCTGGTTGTTATTCAGGGCAACCATAACAGCAATAGCGGTAAGTCAGCACCATGAGCAGATGTGCTAGTGACGTAAAGATGATGGTTTGGTCAGTGGCGTGCAGTGGTGTTCTGAAATGAGGAGGCAAAATTCCTCAGTGTTTTATTTTATGATGTAAATTCATGTTTCAGTTGCACTTAATGTCTAATTTTTCATGTTAAAGAAACATTAATCAAGAAAACAATTTAGTGTTTATTATTCTGTTTATTAAAATTAAGTATATTTCTCATCAAGCATGTTTATCCAAAAAATAACCATAAGAACGCAGTAACAAATTTCATATGTCATGTATATTTTATTTGTGAATTGATGTTCAGCTGTTCTGTTTAACAGACAACACGTTTTTCGGGTCAGCAGTCATCAAATCTCAGTAAACACTGCAGTTTTCATGATGGTCACAGACCAGGAAATGCCTTTAATCAATTGATTGCTCAAAACTAGCTGCTATTACTGTAGGTCTGTGCTGTTGCTGGAGGACTGATGCTTGTATGTGACATCCTGAGGAGGGCCTGGCTAAATGAGGTCAGTGAGGAGGACGGAGTGAGACATTTTGGCAATTCAGGATGTGACTGACAGTGTTGTTGCTGAGCACTGGCCGGCACTGATGTGTGGCTTTGCTTATTTTTGATCATCACTACAGCAATTAAAGCAAGAGTACTGTACATTTGAATGAATGAATCACTTTTTGGCATGGAGTTACAGAGACAATATTGTATCAAGTTCTAGAAATGATAAGTTGGACGAAAGAAAAATAATTAGAGTTAGAAACAAGTAAATATAAATGGATTTCAGATAAAGTATCTAAATTCAAAACCAGAGAGAATTAAAATGATCACAATGACTACTAATATTAAATAATCATAATGATAATAATAGTAAAAATATTAGTTATATCTTATAACTGGTCTTTCTCTTTCTGTGGTTATTGTAGAGCTGCTTCAACAGATAGAGTCACTGTGACTCTCGAGCACAGTAATAAACAGCAGTGTCCTCTTCTCTCAGACTCTTGGCTTCAAGATACTGTGTACTTTGAGACACATCCTCACTCAATGTGAAGTGATTTTTCACAGAGTCTGCATAAGTAAGATAATCAGAGCTAGAACTACTGCCAGAGTTTACGCTCCCAATCCACTCCAGAGCTTTCCCTGGTTTCTGTCTGATCCAGTGCATGAAGTAGTCTGTCATTGTAAAACCAGATATTTTACAGGAGATCTTGACTGTTTCCTGCGGTCTCTTTATCACAGCAGGTGACTGATCTAATCGGATTTCATCACCACTGATACCTGTGGAATAAAAGACATAAATCATATTAACAGTGAGCTTCTATCAATCAAAGTGATGTTTGCTAGAATAACACAAATGTCAAAATTACCTTGTTGAGATACAATCAACATAAAGATGAAATGCCAAAGGCTCCTTGACTCCATTGTCAAAACGTTTGTTATATGTAAATGCTGCTCATTTAATTTCACTGGACAGTGAACAGTGAGCTGGATTTGTGTTTTATATAGAGGTAAATTATCACATTTGCATAGTGTGCTTTTTCAGGCCTTGCATATGATTATTATTTATGAAAATAGGAGGAGTTACTAAATCTAGAATTGTTTATGGTGGACTCAAATTTAGCTATGTTTTCCTCAAGTAATTTAAATTATGCCAGTATGCTGGTTTTTGATTGTTTATCAGAATGTATGTGACAATGTAAAGAAAATAATTGTTTGATAATTGTGTTAAGTCTTCAGAAAAAGGTCACGTTTAATTTTTAAGTGACTGACTCCCCCTTGTGGAGCTCTGCTGCTATAGTAGACTATATTAAATACATTGTGATACATTTCTACAATACGCTTTTACACAGTTTTTATTAATAATATAAATTATATTAATATAAGTTTTATTTTTTATTCTATTTATTGTTTAACCAAAACATAACAAATAGTATTTATTTTCACTGACTCAAAATAGTAATGTAAGATGTCATTACATTAAGTCCACTTAGTTTGTGTGTGTGGTAATATGATCATGAGCATGAAGCAGGTATTGAGTGTGTTGATGATCTGCAGATCTGTTTTTGTCAGTTTCTCACTTTGAGCTGAGCCACTGTGTCTGTCTTTGCACAGTAATACACAGCTGTGTCCTCAGTCTGCAGGGTGCTGATGTCTAAGTACAGCTCATTCTGGACTGTGTCTCTGGAAATAGTGAAGCGACTCTTGAAGGAATTTCCAGAGTCTATTGATCCACTGCCCCATATGATCCCAATCCACTCCAAGGCTTTTCCAGGAGGCTGCCTGATCCAAGCTGTGCCATAGTCTTTGAGGGCATATCCAGAGATCTGACAGGACAACCTGACTGATTGACCAGGAGCTTTAATCTGTGCAGGAGACGAGGTCAGTGTGATGCCAGAAACATCTGTAAAAGACAACAACATACTGTGAGAGTCAGTCATACTTCCAGTAACATTTCATCTGTTTCTAACTATATAAATATTTGAATAATTACAGTCAGCAACAGAAAGATTCACTTTTCTGATGTGACTGAATGAATCCACTCACATGGCACAAAGGCACATAAAATGAGTAGAATTTGACTCATGGTTGATTTCAGAATCAGACAGGACATCCACTCAGCTTTTGTCCTAGTGTTAGTGGACTGATCCTCTACTCAAGAAAACTGACACTCTTATTCAATCATGTGAATGGTGAACATTTGCATATTATTAACCAAGTTAAATCACGATACGATTTTGTAGCTTCAGCTTCTGTGACCTATGTTTTCATAAAGTGTTTGCATCTTTGGTTTGCATGGACTCACTTTCAGGGATTTACAAAGAGATCAGAGAGCTAAGAAAAACATTATGCAGGCAATAATGGGATTGACAACACATGAGTTGTGATACAGTTTACATCCATTTAGTTTTATGGCTTGTATTAATGGCTTAAATGTAATTTGTACTGGCTTAGCTGGACAAAATACACTCATAAAAGCTCATTAGGCATCATTAAAGAGATAGTTCACACAAAAATCATTTTACTCTTTGATTTGATGTTGTTCCAATTTTTTAACAATGTCTTTTTTTCATACAAAGAAAACAAGTTTAAAATATTCTTCTTGTGTTCCTCAGAAGAAAGTCATACAGGTTTGGAACGACATGACGGTTAGTAAATGATGACAGATTTTTAATTTTTGGGTGAACTATCCCTTTATGTGTCATACTTAATATGTTATAATATAATGGTGGTTATATAATCATGAATGAGATTTAGAAACAGATAATGGATGTTATATTAGCTATAGTAGTTCTTGTACAGTGCTTGTACTGTTTTCTCATGTTGTGGTTGTCTGGCACAGTAATACACAGCTGTGTCCTCAGTCTGTAGATTTTGTCCATTAAGAGTCACTGTGTTGCTGGAGTCACTTTTGGAGATGCTGAACTTGTTTGCCAGTGAGTCTTTTTTGGTTATGCTTCCACCTCCCCATATGTGCACAATCCACTCCAGAGCTTTTCCTGCAGGATGTCGTATCCAGGCTGTTGCGTAACTACCATCTGTAACAGAATATCCAGACACCTCACACTTGAGAGTAAATGAGCGTCCCGGCTGCAGAACTATAGCGTTTGGCTGAGTGAGGACAATATTACATTCCACACCTGTCAAGAGAGAATAACAATACACACATCAATGAAATTATACAGTCCAAATATCTGTTTTATATTACTTGCTGATAAATACACTCACAGGTGATTGCTGCCAAAAACAGCAGTAAAGATGTAGAGAACATGATTTATGCTTAGTTCAGCTTTATCTGTATACTGGGAGATAACAACACAAACGACTCTCTTTAAACACACTGGGGGTGGAAAAACTGAGCCGTTTTGCATATAGTAAAATGATCAAGTATAAAACACTGATTGACACCCTGATAACTTTTCAGCAGCACTGTTCAGCGATATAAATAAAAGAATAATTTAGTTTGTAATAATAGAGGTTTGTTTAAATAAATAAATAAATAAATAAATGATTTGGTCCCTCTTTGAGTTGGGGCGGGGGGGGGGGGGTGCAAACATATTTATGGAGAACACATACAATTGTGTCATTATCAGACAGGTTATAGTTATAGTGACACTGTATTTTATACATCTCATTGATGTGATGTTTTGTGCCTCTCATCCGTATTTAACATACAAAATACAACAAAACAATGCTCATATACAGATGATGTTTTAGCTTAAAACTCTCATAAATGGGTATAAATGTTCTTTTTAACAGTTGAGACATACATGTACCTATGAAAATATTTTTCTACATGATCTTTTTTAGGTAAGTACAGAGGTTTGCCAACATGCATTTTAGGGGATTTACAGTTAGATCACATAAAGAGACCAGTATGCTCAATGAAGACCAGGAGTCAAAGCTGAAGTTCAGTCAGTTGACAAAGAGTTTACTGAAGACAAAGTTCTTCACTCTTCCATAGGCAGTAGAAAAATGAATAAGAGGATCCAGCCTCCAGTTAACTTAAGATAAAGAAACACTAGTACTTATAGTCATATGGATAATCAGTTGACACCATTCCTACAGGTTCTGTTAGGTCAACAGAACAGATAATTTGGTAACACTTTACAATACGGGTGCACTAATATGCATTAATTCATGCTTAACTAATGCACAGATAATCATGAGTTAATGTATGACTCATGAAGAACTAAACCATTTATTAATAATTACTACATCAGCAACTAATGAAGATTCTATATGATTAATAGATTATGTAGTAACTGAGACAAATCAGACATAATTATTTGTTATATTTAGACGAACAAATGGTGAAACTCACTCTGGGCCTAGAAACCCATCCCCCACAGAAGTTCCACTATCAGTGGGCTAGGAGATAAGCCTTCAAAGACAATTGCCAGGTACCATTTGTGGAAGGGAAAGATGATGACATTAGCATGTCATTGATGTCAGACTGATCCCATCACCATTTGGCCATTGTTCACTCCAGTCTCTCAGTCCTGAGAGGACAAAGTGTGAATGACCACAGACTCAAACTCAACAAACTGCTTTTGCCATGTGGCTTGAATCTACAAAACATGGATTTCTTACAAAAAATGGACAAAATGGAGAAAATCTTCTCCTTTCCCTTTCAGTCGGTCACGTTCGACGTACGTCGGACGTCACCGACGAATTGGGATCACTTCTGGGAGCCCCTATTAGCTTCGAGTGTATAGAGAACGGGCCAATGGCCATTGGCGTGCGAGATTTGCATCTCGCGCTCCGCCCCGCATCGCGGGTATAAAGCGGAAGCGGATGCAGCGCACATTTGTCATTCACTTCGGAGCCAAACAAGCTCATGAAAGACTTCAAAAAGGCTGTTCAGCAAGAGAGAGAGAGAGAGCGAGAGAAGAGGCTTTTGTGCTGGGGAGAAGGCACGTGCAGTGACAACCGCGAGCTCACCGAAATCGGTGAAACAAACTGCTGTTTTTACAGCATCCCGGTTGGTTCGGTGGGGGCGTTCCACGGTGAGTGCAAACACAGGCTGCACTATCCCCTGTGTTTGCCGCGGTTGTTCCTGGGTGCTTCAGCACGTTAAGAGCTTCTTCTAAAAGAGCAACACGGGTGTGAAATTGCGTCTTTTTCAAGATGTCATTCCACCCGTGCGTTTCTGGATGCGGTCGTTCCCTGTCACCAGCTGACGGTCACAATCGCTGCCTGACATGTCTGGGTATTCAACATGCCGAGGCAGCGTTTGTGGATAGTTCGTGTTCCCATTGCGGGAACATGACTATCTCGGCGCTAAGGTCGAGACTCGCCTACCTTCGGGAGGGTGGAGTCCCCTTACCTATGCCCCGATCTAGTGCTATCCCTGCCCAGCAGGATAGACCTACTTCGGCGAATAGCCAGGGTGACCTGAGGATCACGTTTAGGGCACACCCGCCGAGCCAGCCTCCGTGGGCCCCTAAACCCTCTGTAGTGCCGCAGCTGGTTGAGCTTTCGGAGGAAGTCGCTGGCCCCTCTCGAGGTGGTCCAACGGTGACCTTTGGAGCTCCAGCAGAGGATAGGATGTCGATCGCTGCATCGGAGGGGGAGTTTCAGTCCTCGGGGGATGAGTGGCGTTGTCCGAGACGGACCCCGAGCTGACGGCTATGCTTTCCCGGGCCGCCGAAAAGGTCGGGCTCGTGTGGAACCCTCCACCGTGTCCCGAGCCTTCTAGGCTGGATGATTGGTTTCTCGGGGCGGCTCGCGCTGGTTCTCAGCGTCCCGCCCCGGTGCCCTTCTTCCCGGAAGTGCATGAGGAGCTCACGAGGTCGTGGACGGCACCTTTTTCTGCCAGAAACCGGCCGAGTGGCTCCTCCCTCCTCACTACTCTCGACGGCGGGCCAGCCAAGGGGTACGTGGGGATCCCGCCGGTGGAACGGGCGGTCGCGATGCAACTGTGTCCGGCGTCCGCTTCCACCTGGCGCGGAGACCCACGCCACCCATCCAAGGCCTGTAAGTTCTCCTCCAGTCTAACTGGGAAGGCTTACAAGGCTTGTGGACAGGCTGCGTCCGCCTTGCATGCCATGGCGTTGCTCCAGGTGCACCAGGCCCAGGCACTCATGGACATGCACGAGGGTAGACCTGACCCAGAGCTCCTCCGGGAGCTCCGGACGGCGACGGACCTCGCCCTCCGGGCGACGAAAGTCACCGCCCGTTCCATTGGTCAGGCGATGTCCACTCTTGTGGTCCAGGAGCGACATCTCTGGCTCAACCTGGCCGATATGAGGGAGACTGATAAGTATCGGTTCCTGGACTCCCCCATTTCCCAGGTTGGGCTGTTCGGCGACGCGGTCGAGAGCTTTGCCCAGCAGTTCTCGACTGTCCAGAAGCAGACGGAGGCCATCAAACACATCCTGCCCCGGCGGTCAGCTGCTGCCCAGCCGCCGGCCGCAGCTCCTCCGCCTGCTCGTCGCCGAGGGCGGCCGCCCGCCGCCGCCCCCGCTCCCGCCCCAGCCCAGCAGCAGCCTCCACCAGGGCAACGGCGTGGAGCCGGCCGCGGGAAGGCCGTCCAGCCCGCTCAGGCCGCTGCCAAGCCAGGTGGCAAGCGTCGTCGTAAGAGACCCTGAGACGGGCCACCCAGAGATGGAGGAGACAGCTCTTCAGGAGGTGGTGACAGCACCGCTCCTTCTCCCGCTGGAGGGCCGGGAGAGAATTTTATGTTCTTGTTTGGTTTCTGTTCCGCCACTGGCCTTCGGGCCAGTGGTACCCAAAACTTCAAAAAAAGAGCTGTTTCTAAAATCTCTGGGTGCCAAGAGAGCGCGCTTGGCGGTGTACGACGCTCCCATGCCTTGTCACCCTCCGGTGCCTCTCTTATCGCCAGCAGGGGGTGCTGGCTGTGTCCAGGACGCACACAAGAGGCCTCCGCACACTCGTGCACCC